>CM035419.1:119924054-120006554 GCA_020310875.1 Ceratopteris richardii | reverse complement strand
TAGAGTCGTGCATCCATGGACCCTTCCATGCTGTAGATGGGCAATGGCATGGCTCAGCATAGTTGATGTGAAGAAGTCAGAGGTAGTGGGGCGTGAGCTTTGTGGCTTGAGAATGGGGGGCTGGTTCGGGATCTCATATAGGCTCTGTGCATAGCTATGCCAAATGCTCGGTTGAAGAGGTGGGCAATGAGGGGTGCTAGAATTGTGCATCCGTTGATAAGATGCTCCGCATGTAAATTGATCTCGTCATGGGCCCTGCCATGTTGTAGATGGGTAATGGCACAACTTACCATAGTTGATGTGAAGAAGTCAAAGGTAGTGGGGCATGAGCTTTGTGGCCAGGGAATGGGGGGGACTGGTCTGGGATCTCGTATAGGCTGATGCATAGCTATGGGGGGGGGGGGGGGGGGGGGAGAGAGAGAGAGAGAGAGAGAGAGAGAGAGAGAGAGAGAGAGAGAGAGAGAGAGAGAGAGAGAGAGAGAGAGAGAGAGAGAGAGAGAGAGAGAGAGAGAGAGAGAGAGAGAGAGAGAGAGAGAGAGAGAGAGAGAGAGAGAGAGAGAGAGAGAGAGAGAGAGAGAGAGAGAGAGAGAAGAAAAGAAAGAAAGAAAAAGTGTTTTTACGTTTATTAGGAGGCTGAAATCGGCCTATGAGACAAATCAATGTACATTGGTGTATCTTTTGCCAATCGGAAAAGATAAAAGTGCTGAAAAAACTGGTAAAGCTGATATAGGTCTCCCGTATTATGCATGCGGAGATACCCATGAAAGTGGAGGGGGAGTGCGATACCTATGATAGTCTATATGCAAAAGGGTAGTACAACAAACGTGAGAATGCATCTGAAATGACTAACTAGCTCCATCCTATATCGATGGGCGGGTGTAAGATGTGGTACATAGGTGGAAGTGGAGTTAGGGCTGCACTGATGGCTATAACGGGATCAGCCATCATCGAGGATCGTCTCTCCTCCATGGTGCGATGGTCACGAGCCTTGATCTCCGCAATCTGGTGTCAATGAAGTCTCAGGGTCCGGTATCCTATAGCACGGGGTATTCTCCTAGCTCGAGAGGTCTAAGCCTGTTGAAGAGTCACGCCTCTCGGTGTGTGATCTGAGTGTGTGTGTGTGTGTGTGTGTGTGAGAGAGAGAGAGAGAGAGAGAGAGAGAGAGAGAGAGAGAGAGAGAGAGAGAGAGAGAGAGAGAGAGAGAGAGAGAGAGAGAGAGAGAGAGAGAGAGAGAGATTTTAACGTCTATTAGAGACCAAAATCGGCCTATGAGACAAAACATATACATCAGTATGATCCAATCCACTGTGATCCCAAAAGGAAAATAATGTGGGTACAAAACAGAATATAAAAGGAGTGGATAATAGCTTGCATCAAGGGTATGGGGTGCTATGGGTATGCACTCTATATGCTCAATAGGTGAGGTACAAATATGATATGCATAGGGAGGGGAGGCTCGGTGGTGTCATAATGCTCTAAGTGCCTGGAGTGGGTGTAGGATATAGTGCATCGGTGGGTAAGGCATCGTGGCGATCCTCAAAATGCTCTGCACATCGAGATCGACAGGGGTGGGGTGCTGACGTCTCCGTATCTCCATGTCATGGCGTGCGTGAATCGTCTGAATCTCTCTCTGGTGGGGACGGGCTCTCCGGAGTGGGGGTCTCGGTCGTCGGCGCTGTCGACTAAGCTCCTCTGCTCTCTGTAATGTGACACCCTGCGTTGAGCTGGGTCCTCGGGTGGATGTGGGTCTGAAAAAATCTGTAATAGAAGTCTGGGGAGCCAAGTGTATGTCCATCCTTTGTTGGAGAAGTAATGCACGACGGCGCTGGAGCTCTACTAGGAAGTGATCTAGAGGGCACTGGTCCTCTGTCTCCAATAAAGCCCTGATCTATCTGGCCCCCCTAAGAGCTCTGGGTAGCAGTCAGAGAGAGAGAGAGAGAGAGAGAGAGAGAGAGAGAGAGAGAGAGAGAGAGAGAGAGAGAGAGAGAGAGAGAGAGAGAGAGAGAGAGAGAGAGAGAGAGAGAGAGAGAGAGAGAGAGAGAGAGAGAGAGAGAGAGAGAGAGAGAGAGAGAGAGAGAGAGAGAGAGAGAGAGATATTAACGTCTTCGAAAGGCCAAACTTGGCCTATGAGACAAAACCATGTACAACTGTAGTAACCTTTGTGTAGAAATAAAACGGAATAGTACTTGCTACACAAAACTGTGTAGGCTGAAAAAGGCTGGAAACAATCACAGGATAGTGTACCGGGTGATGGAGAGGTAGTGGGGGTAATGTAATAATGTAGTGGTCCGTGGGGAGATGTGGTTGTGACTCTGCAGATAATGACCACCTAATGGGGGCCCATGATGGGAGTGAATATATATATCCTAACTACAGATAATGGGTGGGGGTGGATGGAGTATCTGATACATCGGCGGCGGTCTGAGTGTCTTCTGAAGGAAGGCTACCCAGGTGGTGGTGGTGGTGCGCCTTTGCTCCATCATGTGGTCATGGGCTATCATGATGCGTGAAATATCCTCCTAGTATAGTCGCGGTCGTCCGTATCCAGCCCTATGTGGTCGACGTCGTATTCTCTGTGTCGTTGCCTGCTCGAGAATGAGTCCTATGCCTCGGGAAGGCGGGCCCGTCTGATGTAGGCCATCTCAGTGAAAGAACTGAGTAATGGTCTGCTGGGTACTCACGCTTGTCTGATGCGTGGGCTGTAGGGACTGATCTCGTCTCTCATATGCTGCCGTGAGTCAAGCCTCTTGACGTAGGCCATTGAGCCATCTCGTTATAGATGACGAGACGGTGCTCAGATCCAAGCCCAAGTAGATGTCTTCCATTTGCTATGATAGGAATTCTGTCTGTGGAGTGTCTCATGATAGTCTCCTCATGTAGGGTATGTAGTGCTTGCGGATCCTCCTCATCATAAGTCTCACACTGCTCACTACGTGTGCAAGCGTTGAAGTCTCCCGTGAGAAAGAATTCACCGAGCATGGAGTACTCCATGATCTCATTTGATAGACATGCATAAGGTGAGGTCTCCCCTGATGAAGAGTCATGCTCAGTGGAGGCGAAGCAAGAGCATGTGGGGGAGAAATAGCATATGCCTATGTAGATGAAACTGTCATGTGATAGCTCATGGCGGGTCCACATGTATCAGGCCTGTCGATCGCAGGCAATGATCTGTAATCTACTGCGTAGTCTGTGTCGAAAAAGTATGGCCACCCCTCCTGATCCGCGGGATGTGTGCTGTCGTGTGCATCCTCGGTGTAGAGACTCCCACTGGAAACCATGTATCTGGGGCAATCCTCTCTTTGGACTCTCACGTGTCTTTGTAAGTAGGATGCTGCCATGGCCTCTCATCACCTCCTCGAGTCTCTCTGGGTGTGTCCATAGGTCTTCGTTGCAGTTCCGGACCGCCAAATGGATCTCTTCTCCTGTCCCACAGGCCGCGAGTCCCTATGCGATGACCTTGCCATCTATGATGACCCGACCATCTGTGTAAGATGCTCGTTTCCCCTCTTTGCAAGCTTTTTGCACCCTAGGCATACATGCACGCCTATGTGCAACTTGTATTTTGGTGAGGTCATCATCAAGATAGATGGGTGGGCCTTGGAGTCCTCGTAGGATTATCCTCTTGCGAAGGAAAGTAGATCGTGACTCGCCATCGGGGAAGTGGAGGATGAGGGCTCGTTTTTTAGTGGCATCTTTGCTTACTCTCCAAACTTTAGTGAAAGGAGATGGTTCCCCCTCCTTATATCCGAGTTTGGTGCATAATCTCCTTCCATCTTCCTCCGGGGTGGATCCTTCCCTCTCTCCCATTCCTGTGACTCGTACATTGAGGCGTGGAGCTTGCCTCATCCTCTCTTCCTCGATAGTGTTGTGTACGAGGAGAGTCTCTTGTTTATGTGGTTCTTCACGAGCCTCTTTCTTGATGTTTTTTTTTTAAACTATTTCCACCCAACCCTCTTTGGTGGCTTTGAGTTTGTCTTCCATGTGCTTCGCGATTTCTGCTTTGAGGGCTTCCTTAGTGATGGTATGAATCTCACCTTCCTCTGGGGAGAGTGATGCCACCGTTGCCTTGAGGAGAGCTATTTCTCCCTTCAAGATGTCTCGTTCCTTCTTCCATTCCTCTTGTGCCTCTTCCCAAGTTTCTTTTTCTATCATCCTCCTCTTCTTCCACTCCTCTTTCTCTTTCTTCCATTGATCTTTTTCTTTATGGAATGTCTCGGCCTCTTTTTCGAGCTTAGATAGGCGGCAATGATGTTGTTGATGGTGGAATCCATAAGCTTCTTGTTGTCCTTGAAGGTGTTGTGGAGTTTGTCTTCTAATTTGAATAGGTCCTTCTTTTTTGCCATGTGTCCCGCTCTTCAAGTTTGTGTCTTCTTCAAACTCAAAACCTCTTTTTTTTTGAAACAAAAAGGGGTTGTCTTCCCTAGAAAACTAGGGTTTCTGCTTACACATGGTTGGGTAGAGCCCTAGAGGGGGGGCAGAGCTGGGCGAAAGGGGGCATAGAGGAACTCGTGTCAGTTAAGTTAGGTTAGGGTTTCAGGCGTGAATGCTAGGCATGGAGATCGGGGGTGGTGGGGTGTGCTGCAGAGGTGGGAGAGGAAGTGTCGGGGGGCCTTGGAGAGGCGGGATAGGGCGTCGGATGCCGTCGGGTAGGTGGACGCTGATAGGGAAAGGGGGCGTTTTGGGGCAGGTCGTGCGAGGTCGTGGGAGGGGCTGAGGGCAGGTCACAGGCGGGCTGCGGCAACTTCGGGGGCTGAGGGAGCTTTGGGGGGGGGGGGCTGAGGTTAGGTTAGGGTTTCGGGCTGAGGCAGCTGGGGGGGGGGGGGGGGGGGGGGGGGTTTGAGGTTTTTTTTTGGGGGGTCTGAGGTTAGGTTAGAGCCCAGAGCCCCGGGGGCCGGGGCCAGGTAGGTAGGTAGGTAGGTAGGTAGGTAGCTAGAGAGGGAGGGAGGGGGGGGAAGAAGAGGGGGGAGAGAGAGAGAGAGAGAGAGAGAGAGAGAGAGAGAGAGAGAGAGAGAGAGAGAGAGAGAGAGAGAGAGAGAGAGAGAGAGAGAGAGAGAGAGAGAGAGAGAGAGAGAGAGAGAGAGAGAGAGAGAGAGGAGAGAGAGAGAGAGAGAGAGAGAGAGAGAGAGAGAGAGAGAGAGAGAGAGAGAGAGAGAGAGAGAGAGAGAGAGAGAGAGAGAGAGAGAGAGAGAGAGAAGAAGAAGAAGAAAGAAGAAGAAAGAAAGTCATATTAACGTCTTCTGGAGGCCAAACTTTGCCTATGAGACAAAAAACCATGTACAAGTGTAGTAACCCTGTGTAGAGGATAAAATGAAATAAAAGGTATATCGCGACACAAAGATATATAAGGCTGGAAAAGGATGGGAAGACGTGGCTCTGACTCCGCAGATAGTGGCCACCTAATACATGGGGGACATGTGAGTAAAAGTGTGAGTAAAACACCCTAGCTACTGGTGAATGGGTGGGGGTGGGTGTAGTATGTGGTACATCGGGGGTGGTCTGAGTGCCTCCTGAAGGAAGACAACCCATGGGGTGGTGGTGCGCCTATGCTCCATCATGTGGTGGTAGGCTGTCCTGATGCGTGAGATATCCTCCTGATATAGTCGTGGTCGATGATATCTGCCCATGCGTGGTCGGCGCCGTGCTCTCTGTGCTGCTGCCTGGTGGAGCGTGAGCCCTATAGGTGGACCTGTCTGATGTAGCTCAGCTCGCTGAAAAAACTGGGTAATGGTCTGCTGTGTACTCACTCGTGGCTGATGTGTGGGCTGGAGTGATTGATCTCGCCTCTCGTATGCTGCCGCGAGGAAGCGTCCCAAGCGTCGCTGGTCTCCCATGGTCATGCATAACGGGAGTGACTCCTCTATCTGGAACTGTGCTCGTAGGTTTAGTATGCTGGGCATCTGATAACAAAATGCTCCTCACTCTCTACCTCTGTCTCGCATACTGGGCACCACCTCTCCTCACGGAGGACTCCCCTGGATCGACCCCTCTCAATCTCAAGCTGGTGCGATGAGACCCGGAGCTGCCCAATGATGACTCGAAGGTGGTGGGGTAGATATGTCTGCATGTATCTCGGAATCTCGATGAAGCCCTCGTCCGATATATGTAGAAAATGCTCACGGTAATAGAGCATTTTCGGTGGCAATGTACCCCTAGGGCTCACCCATGTCCTCTGTATGTATGTATGCCATATCTCCTGACGAATGATCCTATTCCTCTCCTGATGAGAGAGCGAGTAGGTGGGTGCATGTGAGTCGTACTGTAGTGGTGGTAGCCTGTCTATGTCAAAGCCATGGTGGGCCAGCCAGTCTCGTGTCTGTGCATACCATGAGGAGGTGTCGCCTGCTAATGCCATGTCCCGTGATGCCTGGAAAGCCCGATAAGCAATGCACTCTGTATCCATGCTGCGGAGTCTGTGTAATAGGCATACTGTCTGGAATAGTGCCTCAACTAGCATCGGTGGTGCAGCGAGCTCTGCTCTAATGATATCATGTGGTATTGAAGGCTTGCTGCGGATAAGTCTAGAAATCATGAGGATCTGTGGCCTCTCTAATGCTGTCCATACTGATGTGGCTAATCCTGGTCCCCATATGGCTGCCCCATACATGAGCGCTGGTGTAACCAAAGTGTCGAAGAGCCACCCCTTTGTGCGGGGCTCCTGAAAATATGCCTGGTGGCACTGTCTCTCCATCAAGGCAAGTGCTGCATACCCACGTGTGATGCGGTCACGTGCAGCCTGAGACATAGAGAAGACCCCTGATGCTGCTGTAAACATATGATTCCAAGTAAACATATGATCCGACCACCTCAATCGGTCCACCCGCTGCTGTGAACAAACTATGTCTGCGTACCTGTGCTGATGTATGAAAGATCATGACCTTTGTTTTACCAAGGTTCACAGATAACCCTCTGTGTGTGCAAAAGTCATCTAGGCCATGTAGATGATGCTGTAGGCCTTCTGCCGACTCTGAAACCAGTACAATATCATCAGCGTATAAAAGAATATGGACAGTGGACTTGCGTACCTCAATGCCATCACCCCCCTGCTGCTGTATGTAGTCCACTATCTCATCAATGTAGAGACCAAAGAGGGTGGGTGAAAGAGGGCATCCTTGCTTCACCCCGATAGTGCTAGCAAGTGGATGAGATAAGCCCCCCGGACATCTGACTCTGCCAGATACTCTCTCGTATAAGGCATAGATCCCCCATATCATCTCCTCTGGAGCTCCGATATCAAGTAGTCGTCTGAAGAGTCGTCCCCTAGGAACGGTGTCAAATGCTTTGCGGAAGTCCACAAAGCAGCAATATAATCTCCTCTTTCTCACCCTTGCCCGGTCGATCAGGCATCTCAGAGTGAAGATGTGGTCAATGGTAGAGTAATCTCGTCTGAAGCCGGCCTGTCCTGGAGCCCTGATACCCTTCCTCTCAGCGAGAGTACTCAACTCTGTCTCCAGTACCGCCCCATATAACTTGGCCAATATAGGGCCAATCATGATCGTCCGGTATGTAGCTGGATCCATAGTATCTCCTGACTTATGAATGGGCACTATGGTGTGCTCAATCCATGAGTCAGGGAACCCTTCAACCAGTGCACGGTTGAAGAGGTGGGCAATGAGCGGTGCAAGGGTGGTGCCTCCGTAGATGAGATGCTCAGCCTGTAAACCGAAAAGGTCATGGGCCCTGCCATGCTGTAGACGGGCAATAGCGCGTCCCACCATAGTGGGTGTAAAGAAGTCAGATGTAGTAGGACGTGAGCTCTGTGGTCTGGGAATGGGGGGCTGGTCTGGGATCTCGTATAGGCTGTGTGCATAGCTATGCCAAGTGCTCGGGTCTCGGATGGGTGTCTGCTGTCTCCTCTCTCTCAAATGTCGCCATGCCACTGCACTGTCTCGACTCATGAGTAAATGATAAATATCCCAGTACTGTCTCTCCTCCCAATCTCGCCGTTTGCGGCGAGTAAGGCTCTGCATGCGACGCTGTGCATGTGTGTGTGTAATATCCCCTCTATGCTCTAAGATGCGTAGGTGCTTCCGTAGCTCGCGGCAATCTGCATCATACCAGCTGTTCTGAGGCATGGAACCTGTGCGTGCAGGGTGTGTATGTGTGCGGTGTGGGAAACTGCAAAGAGCGGAGTCGTGTAGGATGGTGGTGAACTGTGATGTAAGTGTATCCAAGGGTGAGAGTGGATCGAGGGAGAGTAGGCGGGTGTGTAAATGGTGTGCATAAACGTGTGAGAGCTCGTGTGTGAAGTGTATTGTCGTGTGTCTTAGTGGGTGAGGGAGGGTCTAATGGAATAGGAGATGATAGTGTGAATGTAATAAATGTATGGTCAGCACCAAGTGGGCGTCGTCCAATACTAAGTGAGGGGATGAGTGAAGCTCCAGAGGTGGTACCCAAAATGTAGTCGACTGTGCTCTCACCTCCGCCGTGAGGAAAGCAAGTAAGTCCGCCCGAACCTGGCCAACGATTCATCCCGTTATATATAACGAGCTGATGTCGGCTGCCTAGCTCAAGTAGATGTCTGCCATACCCTGTGGTGTCCTGACCCATATCAGCCGATACTCTACTGGTGCTCATCTCATCGGGGTCTCTGGCCCTCATGAGATGTGGGTGTGTGTGAGAGAGAGAGAGAGAGAGAGAGAGAGAGAGAGAGAGAGAGAGAGAGAGAGAGAGAGAGAGAGAGAGAGAGAGAGAGAGAGAGAGAGAGAGAGAGAGAGAGAGAGAGAGAGAGAGAGAGAGAGAGAGAGAGAGAGAGAGAGAGAGAGAGAGAGAGAGAGAGAGAGAGAGAGAGAGAGAGAGAGAGAGAGAGAGCGCAATTACAATCAATGTTATGGTGTAAGAAGTGAGTCATTCATTAGTGTTGTAGAATGTAGTACTACATATTATATAGTAAGTACGAGCACATTACACATGCATTTTGCAGAGATAGATGGCTTTTCAAATTCTTGAATAAGATTGTCATGCGAGTTCTTGGGGAACGATTTGGAGCAATGGTGAGTAGAGAGCCTCGGCTGGGGTCTCAGTGGGCAGCAGACCGTTGGGACAGTCCAGGAGCAACGTGCTGGCCTTGAGGATTAAGGGAATATATCTTGGAATATAGGAATTGTTCATATTTGTTGGGTTAGCTGAACCGACGTAAACTGCATATAGGCACTATGCAGGTGGTGGCTACTCACATCCAACGTTCCACGTCGTCGTCTAGCCATTCACAGAATTCCACACCTCTCTATTGCCCTAGATATAGATGACTTTTGCAGTAGCTTAAACAGTGAGTTCAGGAAGCATACCTCTACCTTGAAATCTGCCACCTAAAGTTGTCTGGATCTTCATTTAAGCTCCACCCTGAGATTGCACAGGTGGACAATGCCATCATCTTTGGACTTGCTATTAGTAACGAATTTTTGAAATTCTACTATAGCCATTCACTTCTCTGCTATTGCTCCTGGTTGTCTTGCACAAGTGCTTTCTTTCTTAAAGTTGAAACTTGAAACAACATTTTATGTATGGGCGCCATTTTCCAGGTTTATGGGGATGAAGGCAGCTATCATCACGAATTCAGAACCTATAGCCAACTTAGGAGAGAACCTTGGTTTTATGCTGAACAACAGTAAAGTTGGATTGCATTTCTCAGAACCGCACGTGAGCAATTCGGTGCCACAGCTTGCTTCTTCTGCACAGGTAGCATCGGAACTTCTCGAATTACTTGGACTCGGCAGTCAACCCTTGAAAGAGTCGAACAATTGTGAGCTTGTGCTGGTTCATGTTACTGCTGGATCTGGCACGGATGATGCTGTTGCCAGGAGTTGCATTGATTGGATAGATTCCATAGTGGGTGAAGTTAAGAACTTGATGCAGCCAGGCACTAAGGCAGATGATCACCTTTATCTTACACTAGTTTTCAGTTATGGGGTGAAGGCTGCTTCAGATGTCAGCCTAAATAACTTAGAGTTACATCGTCAACAAGTTTTTGATTCGCTTCAGACCAACTTAAGGGTACACTGTCCCCAACAGTCCTACAAGATGAAGGATGGCAAGCTTGTTATTGATGTGAGGTATGCTCGATGACTCAGTCTTGTCGATTAAAGGGATGATATTAACAACGTTTTGCTTATGCTGGCTGTTTAGGGATCATCATCCAATGCTGGTTGTCCATCAGATGAATGGAGTTACTCGAAGAGATCATGTCTCATCGCTTGATTTTGACGATTTTTTAAAGGTAAAAGTTAAGTTATACTTGAACGTACATAATTACTTATAAAGTGAAATAACAAAATTATTGACCCTACTTGATTTTGATGAATTTTAGAAGTAAAAGTTATAAGATATATCTAAGCTTACAGAATGTGAAATATTTATATACAGTAATATAACAAAATCATAGACCACCTTACTTATGGACTTTCTTTTGAAACAAAGATTAAAAATAATTACAAAAGCTAAGGGAAACTCCTTATTAGGAAAGCATATGTGAAATCGGTTTATATCTTTGTGCAGAATGGTTGCAATCTCAGCATTTTGGCAGATCGGTTTCTGCATGAGTTAGCATTCAAGCTTTGGAAAGCCCCCAAGTATGGAGCATAATGGAGTTGCATAAGATGCAATTGGTATATTGGTTAATGCCATATATTAACCATAATAGAAACATTTATATGCCATTTTGTAAACTTTGGAACAGTTGGCTGATTGTTGCTCCCTCTCCTATTCAATAATTGGTTTTAGTGGCTTGATCTGAGTAAATTTGAGCTGTGATTTCAATAGACACAGCTCGACCCCTTAAGAAAAATGTCACTTACAATCTCTTTTAATGGCTTTCTTGATAACCTTCAACATTAACCATGGGGGGTTTTATTGAACTATGGAAAACCCCCATAATTCCATAAATCTTTCTGCAATCGGCTAGCTCAAGGTGGAGTAGGCTTGTGAAGTCCATCATCCATGCCAAGACTTTGATTCCTTGTGCCTACCTGTGCTACATTGTGCATTTAGCAGGATTTCTGTTGGCTATTTACAGGCTGCATCTTACTCAATACATGATCTGTGTCAGTTGCAATATCGAGGAATTCTATCCTGGAATTCAGCTTACAAAAACTTGTCGTAAGAACAACATTTGTCCTCAATAAGCTCCAGTACTCTATTTAAATCCCTAAGAAGCTAAAAAGAACCTCATATCCTTGGTTGATGCACTTCTCCCAGACGTTAACAGCATACTGCATGCCTTCAACATAAAGGACATAGAACCTCATATCCTTGGTTGATGCACTTCTCCCAGATGTTAACAGCATACTGCATGCCTTCAACATAAAGGACATAAAGTAAGTGATAGAAACTCAGTTCGCAGAGCTTCTTTTGAGTTCATGCTCGTGGTGTGTGTGCGTTGTGGGGTCCGTGCGTGAGCATGTATGCATTCGTAGTTCTATACCCACTATTGGGCACTGATGACGTTAGTGTGAATATTTTAGTATTGAGTTGATACTATTTATAGTGGAGCTGATATGCTATATAGTCTTGTGGTTGACTACCATGAGCTTATAGTTGCACTTCCATTTGAGGGTGAATTTGGGGTTTGCCTGGATTCATTCCGGTATATATATATATAGAAAAACCGCATAAAGAGCGGGAAAACGATAACGAAAATGGGGTACATGCGAATGGTTTTATCCTTGGGATAAATCCGAAGACATAGTATTGACTTGAATTGCAGAAAATTTCTTATCTCAACTTAAAAATAGATGGTGCCGTGGTGTTATATGATGTTCTGGTAGAGTAAAAGCTTCAAAGTTGGAAGACGTGTCTGGGGCATGTCTTTGGGAGTTCCTAAACATGCCTAAGCAGGTCTCAGGTAGGAAACTTCAGGTCAGGCTGCTGGAGACATGGCAGCAGAATGTCTTTTTTGCTATGCTGGAGAGGATGTTCTTGTAGAGTAAAAGCTTCAGAGTTGGAAGACATGTGGTTCGGGGTATGTCGTAGGGAGCTCCTATGCAGGCCTAGAAACAAGTCTTAGGGAGGAAACTTGAGGTCAGGCTTGCTGAAGACATGGCAACAGAATGCCTTTGTTACCATGCTGTGGTGAGGTATTCTATGAGTTAAATGAAACTTTCGCGTGATTGCCTAAATTTATTTTGTGTGAAATTATGTGCCTATATTTAGTTTTTCGCTGGAACATCCCCAAAATTTACATCTCTGGTGATCTACAAAGAGCCAGCTGCTGAATCGCGAAGGTACGTGTCTTTCATATCTGTTGTGGAGAATTCTCGAGCAGACGAAGAGGGGGACTGACTTCCTTCGAGCAATCCAACGATTCTGCACTCCATTCTTTGGGATTCGACTCTGCGCACTGCTAGGAATCTCAAAGAATAGCGCGCTCGGATTCTTTAGGAATCCTCGATATTTTCTTAGGGACTTTGTGAGCTGAACCTCTCTAGCACAATAAGTGAGCAACATCAGTCATTTTGAGTACTTACAGATATTTATCATTAAGAAATAAAATTTCAAGGATAAAAATGATGAAATTGTGATAGCCCCTTTGGCCTTCATTGTGATTATATTTTCCTCGATAAATCAATCAAGAAGAGGGCTTTACATTTTTCAAATATCAGATTCTAATATACTTTGCCCCTAATTTTTTTTTCCGAAATGGAACTTTTATTGTGAAGTATAAATTTTGATTTCAAAATTTTAATGTACATCTTTCCTCCTTTTTATCTTATCATGTCATGTAAAGCAAGAAAAAGAAAGAAACAATGTGCAAAGAAGCATCCAAAGCACCCTACTAGGATCATGAACTATATGATTGGGTTTAATGAAAGCAACAAAATTGTGGTTTAGAAATCTAGTCCTAAATCCTCACATTGAGAAAGTAATTTAGATCCATTTCAAACTTATTTTTGATGATGCTATCAAATAGAATGAACCAAACAAGAGTTAAGGATGGAGTCCAAGATCTCAACTATGAAAACAAGAATTCAGTAGAGATTGGGTGGAAGAGGGAGGGATAAAAGAGAAAAACTCTCTTTTGAAGAATTTATGTGTTTCTCCCTTCAAAGTTTCTTCAAAGGGGAATCAATTGATATCATATATTTGGAAAGTTTGGAGCCACAAGGGGGTCATTTTTGCCTCAATCTTGAATGGAAATGGGCAGTTGGGATTAGACACAATGATTCCATTTGGTTCCCTATCCATGATGTGCTGTCCCCTAGAAAAGAAGATTTTTTGAGAGCCAAGAAGCTATGGTCCAAAAGCTTTTGCTACTGGAAGCAACATTGGAACTATGATGATTACTGATGAATTAGACAAGTGGACGTTACAACATTCTCAAGTTAGATTATGAGGATTGGTATGCTATCGGAAGAATAATCTATGATTGTGGCAATGAAGACTCGTAGCTTCTGCACTTCAAAGCACATCCTCACCCAATAAGTATTCTTTGGGAGAATGGAAATTGTTTCGAAGTCATCCACAAGATCTATGAAAAAATTGGCTACTTTTGTACATAACAACATTAGTGGTGCAACCAATGTTCCTAGATTAGATGGGAGTTAAAATTGTAGTCCATTTGGCACCCTTCGATTGAGATTAAGAAATTTATTATGCTTCAACAAATTCTCTATGGAGGGATTTGGACCAATGTGAAACCTCACAAGCTAATTTTTTTCACCCCTTGATGCAATAGATGTCACTAAAAGGTGGAAAACATTGGTCATTTCTTTTCTACATTTCTAAAGAGCAAAAAGATTTGGATATCTTTGCAAAGGGTTCTCAAGCTTGGGAACTAGCTATGGAAGGGTCGATATGAGATTAAGGATCTTGAACATGTGGTATGGCGTTGGATAATGATAATTTCATTTCATAAGATATTTTATGGATTGTATATGAAAAGAAAACGTCATTGAGAGGTATTTGACAATCGGCGATAATATTCATTGTAAACCCCCTTGTGGATCCATCATATTATACCATTATTATACATCGTGTCGTATGTTTAGAAATAGCAAAGTTTACATTCGTATAATTCTGTATATGAGCATAGATAATCATCGCTCTTTGATTGGGAACATTCAAGAAGGTACTCAATGAACACAAAAGAAGGTTTCGCTTACAAAATTTTGTAGAACTCATGTGATGGTTTACCTTGAAAAATTTAGTTAATTTGGTGAAAGATACATGCAAAAATTTCACCCAATGAGGGATTATCAAGCTTTTTCATAATAAAGATAGCAAATACAATATTGAAAATTGTAGACCCATAATATGCTCTAGATGTGACACAAAATCATGAAAAGAGCGCTGGCCGATAGAATCACAAATCATCTACAACTATGGATTCACAAAGATAAAAAGGAATTTATGAAGGAAAAGTTTATACTTGAATCTATCAAACACAACCTAGTACGCTAAATATTCAAAAAAGACCTCTTATTCTTGAAGATAAGACTTCAACATATATTATCAAAGACTAGCCTAGAACTTCATTCTTCAATCCCTTTAAGGACTTTGGTTGTTACAAAAGATTTCAAAGAATGGTCTCCACCCTTTGGAGAAATGTTTCCGCTCAAATCAGCATAAAAGATAAGCTCTCATCCTTCTCACTTAAATGATCAATAAGATAAGGATGTTGTCTAGGTTCCCTCTTGTTTGCTATCGCAAGAGATACCCTTAGTTTCTTGAAGAAGGAACGGGCTCGATTGAGCACTATCAAGAGCATCCCCTTACCCAATTGTATGGACAAAATGTTGCTCATGTTGTTCAAAAATCATGCCAATGCTTTCTTTCAAAAGAATGAGTGCCTACTAATGTTTGGAAATTTCCTATTGCAACTTAAGCGCATGCAACTTAGTTAGACAAGCAATAGGGTACTTCTCATAATGTTTGGAAATTTCCTATTGCAACTTAAGTGCATGCAACTTAGTTAGACAAGCAAATCCATGGTCATCAACACGTCTCTTACTCTTGTTACCCTTTACTTTCTTTTGTTTTGAAGACCTAACAATAAAGAAATTCTCAAGGTCAATAGATCTTGTGGAGATTTCTTATGGACCAGAGATCTCTTATTACCCCAAGGATAAGCGTGGATGAGGAATTCTCAACATGCATGCCCTCGAAATTAAACTTGCTACCAAATGGATGCTCTAGACTTGGAAGAATATAAATAATTCGAAAAGGCCAAGAACCCATGCCCTTGAAGCTAATCCCAAAAGATACAAACGTAGTGACTTCTCCTTGGAAAGGTTGCAATAAAATGAAACCCTATCTTCATTTCAGCAACAAATTGAGATGGACAATATTCATTAGGAAAAAAGAATCCATATGGTCTCATATTCAAGGTATCAGCCTGATTACCATCAACGAAGTCTTGAGAGCTAAGAACCTTTGGGCAATGGGGATTTTGCAATTGGAAACATCCATATAAAAATGATAGAAATAATAGCATAAAACAAAGGGATATTGATCTCAACCTTAGTATAGCGCCACCCAAAGGAATGACAATATAGCATGTCAATAGAATAAAGTAATTTCGATGACTAAACAAATAATTAAATTTCCACAAGAAGTTGAATGAAAAACATTGCATTGATCGGTCCCAGATTAGATGGGAGCTGAAGTTAAAAAGCCTTTGGAACTTGTTAATTGAAAGGAAGAACGCACTTCTTGTCTAATATCTTCTTCAAATGGGAAATGTAGACCAATTTCAAAGCTCACAAGTTATGCAAGCCCCCGCCCCCTCCCCCCACCATGGTGCAAGAGGTGCATCAAGCGTGAGGAAGACATTGTTCATCACTTTTTCTCATGCCAAAATAGATTTTAAGGCATGGAACATCATTGACAAGGTATTTGAACTATTTCTTGGCAAAAAGGTCTATTAGGGGAGGCAATTGGCTACTCAATGACCCTCTATAATGCGATTTGGAAAATTTGGAAGGAAAGATGTGCAACAAAATTTGGTGATGTGCCCAAGGAGCCCAATATGGATAAACCCTAGAGTCACTATGAAGAAGAATCACGAACTAGAAAAGTAAACCTCCATCTAGACATACACTGACCTTTGTAATGCAACACAAAAAAATAAATTGGAAGTGGATTCCCCATCCAAATAATGGTGAAGTCCTAAGCTTACTTTGTAATTCTTTGTAAGAACCTTAGAAATTCTTCATTTAAACATGGGATGACATATGTACGTCATACATCTCAAAATCAAGTGGATTCCCCATAGAGGGGATGACACGCTCTTAAGCATGTTTTGTAATTCTCCCTTTCTCGTATCAATTCTCTCTTTCTAATAGCGGTTCGAGTGTGTATTCTGAAGATATTCAATAAACTCGAATAATTTTTTTTTTCCTATCAAGCACTACAAAATCACCACACGATATTCAACATTTAAAAAAGTTTACATTCACATTTACATAATGGGAAAAAACATACCTATTGGAACTATGAAAGAAGATACTTAGCCTTTAATCGGTAATACCACATTACACCCATACACAATCTCTAGTAACATCACTATGTCATTGTTTAGCACACTACTAATAAAGAAAACGAAAAGAAAGGGATAAGTTTCGATCTCACCTATTTGAAAGATCATTTTCATGCTTTTGCACAAAAGTCTACTAATATATGAAAGAGAACTCCGTTTTTCTGTTGGAAGTGGGTGGGCCTCAATAATAATAAATCACAAGTTTACAAGATCTTCCAACACATGAACCTTAGCATACACACCTTAATACTCAAAAAGATGATGAGTGAGATATAGAGAGAGAATAGGAAAGATTTCAAAGTGTACGGTAAACCAGGATACTCACCTACACTAACTTATATTCCAATGTCAAATCACAATGTGTGAATATGATACGAACTGACAATAGATTGTGTGCCTAAGAGGTATGAAGAGTATGTGTGTGATAGAGAATATGGAGATTATGAACAATTTAGAACTGTTTTACAACAAACCCAAATTCTCATTACCTAAATCAAAAACTGGGGATATATGTAGACTTGTTACTCACAATATGTTGCAGACACGAATTCCTCCAGGTGTCTCCAAATGTAGAGCACACCTGCTCCAAGAGTGTAGTAACTCTCCCTCCAAGAGGGCCTCCAAGTTCTCCTCCTTGCATTGGGACTTGAGAGAGCTCCTTGAGAAGATTGAGAAGATGATACAACAATGATCAATGCCTTCATTATATAGTTTTTGAGTGATCCTCCAAAAGCTACTTCAAAGAGCTTTCACCATCGACTAAAATAAAAGTTATGCTAAATCACAAAACGTATTTTATAAAGCTATGATTGTAGAAAATCAGCCCTACCCATTTTCCTCATGCTTTTTTTGGAGAAAAGCTAATGAAAAATTTGATTGATGTCGCGCTACGCCTAACAGGTATCAAACCCGGGTCTACTGTTTGGGAGCACATTGTTTTAGCCACATTGCTTGACCCATTTACTTGAAAATACCTTATGAGAAATACATCATGTACTTACTGTTGGACCACATGGACATTGCTTTCCAACAATCCCCTCTTCAATGTCACAATGGTACAAGGTTTAATAAGCTACAAAATTTCTGATGTTTGTAAATATCTCTCAACTAATTTCTATTGAATCTTGATCTGACTGTGTATGAACCTAGATACCCAAGAGAATGCAAATTGAATGTCCGGACGTGTATTACATAGATATATCAAGCAACCAACTGCTTGACTATATAATGTAGCATCAAATGGTTTTGAAGCTGCATCCGATTGTAATGACACATTGACATCCATAGGTGTTTGCATAGGCTTGGAATCTTTCATCTTAAACCTTTCCAATAATTTCTCAATGTATTTCTGTTGCATTATGTAGATATACGTATCTTTGTACTAGAACTCAATCCCTAGATAATAATGCAAAATACCTAAGTCATTTACATCAAATGTATGCTTATGTTGTCCTTTAAACAACTGACGATCTTAATATTTGGGACTTGTGATAATCATATCACTTTCTTATGCATCTTGAACACTAGCTGGTTCATTCTCATATGAAGTAAGAGCTACAATTTTATGACTCTTAAAATGTTCTGCATAAATTACATGGTCTCCTTGTTGTCTCCTTGTTTGACTTCTAGTTCTTTCAATGTATTTCTTTATACCACTATCCTTCCAGGTTTGATATAACCACTTTGGCATATCCTTGAAAAGTGATGGTATCCTTTTTGGTTCTTCAGTATCTCTTTCTTCTAGAACTCTAGAACCTTCTCCAACTTCATAAGTCGGAACTTCGAAAGGTACTGATGATGGAGTAGGTATTGATGTAGGTAATGAAATTCTTTTTTCATTTGCGTCTCTTAGATTTTGAGTAGGTTCATCACCCCCTTTGTATGGTTGAGTATAAGAATCTAAATTTCTTCTAAAGAATGCATAGTAATAAGCTTTTATGAATTCTCGAATCTCTTCTTTCTTATCATAAATCTGACTTTCAGCACTATATGCATTGCGTGAGCGTAAGATATGACCTATATCTCAAACATAGAATTGGTATCCTTTGCTTTCAATTGCATAACACTTAAAGATGGCTTTAATGGATTTTACATCAAGCTTACCACCATCCTTCTTCTCAATGTGAACATAAGTTGGGGAACCAGAAACTTTAAACTAACATTGGTCTTCTTCCTATAATAAGCTTCATAAGGTGTGATGACCTTCAAAGCTTTTGTGGAAGACCTATTCAGAATGTGATTAGTTGTATATACTACAACAAACTTAAACTTGAGAGAAAGCTTTTTGGATGCTATCATCGTACGCATCATCTCAACAAGTATCCTATTCTTTCTCTCTGCAACACCATTCCGTTTCGGCATGTAAGCAATAGTGAGTTGATGAGAGATACCTTTGTCTTCAAGAAAAGAATTAAAGTCTTTTGATATGTACTCTCCTCCTCTATCACTTCTTAATATCTGGAACTTGAATTCTTTTAACATGTACTCTCCTCCTCTATGACTTCTCAAAATCTGGATCTTTGACTGAACCATAATTAAGAACTTCTTAAAAGTAGGAAAAACCTCTGACTTCACTTTAAGACCATAAATCCATGAATATTTTGAGAAATCGTCAATAAACCTAACAAAGTACCTAAAACCTTGAATAGAATATGTTCTCATCAAACCATTCATATCTGAATGTATAATCTGCAACTTCCTTGTGGCTGTGATATATCCATGCTTCTTAAAGGAAATTTTGTGAAACTTTCCTTCAAAACATCCTTCACATGACTCTACATCATTTGGTAAATCAAAAGTAGGCAAACTCTCTATCATACCTTGATATTTGATATGCTTGAGAGCTGTGTAACTTATATGAACAAATCTAGCATGCCATAACTTCATATTCTCTGTAGGTGTAGTAGACCTAGCAACATTAGCATGACTAATTTTCACAAACATGCCACTTCTATATTCATCTTGAAGTAGACAATGCTCCTCATTAGGTGAAAGGATCTTACATGGATCTTTCTTAAAAATAACTTTATAACCATCTGACAAGAAAGTAGAGATAGAGAGAAAATTCTTCTTCATGTCTAGAACATAAAGAACATTGGAAATTATGAAATTTCCACCTACTGTGGAACAAGACAAGAACCAACAGTGGAAATTAGAAAGTAGTTACTTGGAGATCATGATTGCTTGAGGCCCCAAGACTAGGATTGGCAAGATTGAGGATGTATTTGACTAATCCCTCATTATATATGTGTTTGAGGGTGGTTAGTAATTGATGATGCCAACAATCCAAAATAAGACCTCCGAATATTAGAGTCAAGCCAGTGCACAATGGATCTTAGGGTTTCTGATGTTCTAGATATGATGGTAGCATTAGCTTCTCCAAATTCTGAACTATCATGAGATATAGAAAGTCACATGAAATAATAGGTTTAGGGTGGTTTCCTTTGTTACCATGACATCACTCCCAATGATTTCCATAAGGAGCAATCATGTTCTATGACTTGGACTTCATTGGATTCTTCTTGTGGAAGTAAAAATCCTTGATTGGTGCTCTTTAGATCTTCTAGGACTTGAACGTTCATAGCTTTTATTCTTTATAGATTTCTTGATATGTAGTACTATAGCAAGATGATGATGGATATTTGTGATGAAACTAGAAATGGTTTGTAGTATTCCTAGGTGGACAATCAACTACCTGATTCTCATGATGGGATGTATTCCATTAGGGAAAAAAGTGAACTCTACATGGGCCTTGAAAGGATTCCTAATTTTTAGGGATTAAAAAGCTTAAGCTAGGAGCTTAAGAGGCCATAGGAAACCACTAGTGGAAGAATAAAATAGTATATGATATGTATTTGTAACTGAGTTTTAAGAATGATTTTTTTGGACTTTAAATGCTTCTATTTAATGGATAAGATTGAAAGGGATGGCACAATAGAGAGAGAGGCTTCGACTACACAGAATGAGAGTAGAGATAGAAGGCCTCATGATTTTTTTTGTGACACTCTTTGCAAGATTTGTGAACCTTAGAGGCTAAATCCAATGGATGCTTGCATTTGGGGTTGAGGAGAAAATTTAATTAGTTATGAGCTGTTTGATAGGAGGAAGATCTGATGGTGTTGGAGATGTGAGCCGTTGAATGAATCCATAATCTAAGGGCCTAGGAGAAAAGGTGTGGAATATGAGATGAAAGCCAAGGCCACAATGGAAAGGTGCATTTTTTATGATAGAATACATCTCAACCTTTCTTTTATCTCAAATCCAAGGGCCTATATTCAATCTTAGCCTTTGGATCATTTATTTGATCCAAGGGCTCTAATTTATTCCTACGCCTTTCAAAGCCATTCTGACAAATAAAACCATTATTTTAGGTTGGGTTTTTCCTCTTTTACCACACAGAAATCATGGAAGCTTATGACTAGCATATGTGATTAAGAGAATAGAATGTGTCCACCACCCTCTTTGCATTAGTCTATCCCTAATCACAAGGCCCATGGAGGGCTCTTTTTTTTTGTTGGAGTTTGAGTTCTGTGAAAGCACACGAACAACACAAGGAAGAAGAAGAAGCTTTGAACAAAACACACAATACTGAATCAATTATTAGGTGAATGTACAAAGATAAGTAACCCATTAGGGCTAGAGGCATATATACAGGATGGGGGAAAAATCCTCCTAAAGAGGGAAAAAGGTGCCCCGATGGACCTAAGTGTGTTCACACACATCACTACCAAAATATATCAACAAATCCCCCCTTGGGAGTGATGCACTGAACAAGGAGACTACCAAGCTATGTGGAAAGAGATCAATCCACAAAAGGAGGTAAGCTCAAAGCTTTGTGAAAAGCTTCAAATTCTCTCGAGGTAGAGCCTTTGTGAAAAGATTTGCAATGTTATCGTGTGTGGGCACATATGCCAAAATGATCTCTCTAGCAAAGAACCTCTCCCTAACATAATGATAGTGCACCTCAATGTGCTTAGTACGATCATGGAACACAAGGTTCCTCAAAACTATCAATGCCCTGTGACTGTCAGTGAAGTTGGTGGCATAAGATTGACCAAAACCCAAATTAGCCAAAAAGCGTTTGAGCCACACACACAACAGTTCCAGTGAAAGCTACCCTATACTTAGGCTCACAACTAGAAGTGGCCATAGTAGGTTTCTTCTTGCTCAACCAAGATATGCATGAGCTACCAAGCATGAAGCAAAAACCAGTGGTGCACAGACAAGT
Organism: Ceratopteris richardii; assembly: GCA_020310875.1. Classification (NCBI taxonomy): domain Eukaryota; kingdom Viridiplantae; phylum Streptophyta; class Polypodiopsida; order Polypodiales; family Pteridaceae; genus Ceratopteris; species Ceratopteris richardii. Next base: position 119,984,859 of record CM035419.1, on the reverse strand, counting down.
GTGATAGCAACTAGCCTAGTTAGAGTGAGAAAAAGCATGTGAATTTAGTGGTAGTGAACCCCCTTGGGATAAAACAATCCAAGTAGCCGGGTACCACTCAAGTAGCAAAAGATGCGCTTAACCATGTGCAAATGCTTGACACCATGGCAATGTCACAACGAAGGAGATAAGGAAGAGAGCTCACACACACAATCTCACAATCAAGGAGAAGCACACACACAAATTGAGGCAAGGAAGAATGATCTTCTTCTTCTTCTTCTTCTTCTATTACATAAAAGGAATGTGCAAGAATGACCTAAAAACAAGAATACAACAAGTGCAATATATAAAGACCAGTACATAAGGGAAAACCTCATGTCTGTGAATGAGTGAGCTGGCAAGAAACAAATGTGCCATCACTCTCGGTAGATAAATCTAATAAAGCTCAATGAAGTGTCCTTGACATATACCGGCGTGACCACTATACATGTCAGAGAAATGAAAAAGTGATACGTGTTATCCTGGATCATCACATGTTGCGCTTGATATCTCAATAGGCAATGCATAGACCTGCTCATATGAGAGATCAAAAACTGAATATTAGGCCGAGTTACTCATAAGTAAATCAAGATTCCAATAGCGTATTGATAGAGAACAACATCAAATGCATGTCCAACATCATGAAGGCTCAACCATAAACTTGTTTTGATAGGAATGCCAATAGGTTTGCACTCTTCAAGGCCAAAATGCTGCAATAATTTCCAACAGAAACCAGGTTCTTTGTTATATTTGGAACATGCAACACATGAGCAAAATGGTTTACCTTTGCATCCTCCATAGATAATGCTATATTTCTTATATGATCAATAGGGTGTGATGTGTCATCACCTATTTCAACATATCCAGGAACTTGCAATTTTTGCAAAGTAATAAACCATTCCGCACTACTGGTCATGTGATTTGAAGCACCTGAATCAACATACCAAACATTATCATTTGATTTTGAAACACCAGCAGACATCATATTCATCATGTGATGTTGAACCATGAACAACTTCTCAGAATCATCTGCACTTGTGGATGCATGGCTGTTTTGCTGCCTTTTGTTATTTTGATTCTTCAGCCTGCAATCATGTTCAAAGTGTCCAGGTTTACCACAGTTCCAACATCCTTTACTCTCATTATCTGGATCATTTCTTTGGAAATTTCTGCGACCTCTTTAGATCCCCCTGCCTCGAAACTGTCCTCTTCCTCCTGCATGATTTCGTTGTTGACCTTGGGATTGGTTATTGTGTCCTCTTCTGCTTCCGAAGCCTCTGCCTCTCCCTCTTCCTCTTCCAGAGTAGAATACCTGCTTAGAACTAGGTTTTCCTTAGGAGTTTGAATCCTCACCAACATTCTTTTCTTCAATAATCAGCATAGATACCAGATCAACCAAATTCGAAATATTTTCCTTGGTTTGTATAGAAGTTTTGAAGTGCTTATATGCAGCTCCTAAATCACAAAGGCATACTTCCACCTTATCATCATCATCTACATTCAGGCCAATAGATGCAAGTGACTTACATATACTTTTGATTTTCAGAGTGCAGTCACTTATCGACATGCCCTTTTTCTCCAATGTATGCATCTCATTCTTGAGTTGCAATTTCCGTGCCTTTGTATTGGTCTCATACAATGTGACCAAACTGTTCCAAGCCTCTTTCAGAGGCTTGACATCTTGTATGTGCCCAATCATGCTATCCTGTATGCTAATAGATAGCAAATACATTACCTTTCTTGCTCCTTGATTCCATTCTTCATACACTCTTATCTGATCTGCATTTCGATTCCCCTCTGGTAATTGCAGAGCATTTTCATTCTCTCCTTCAATGTACTTTCAATAGTCTTTTCCCATCAAGAAATTTGTCATCCTGAATCTCCAAGCATTGTAGTTGTTATTGTCCAACTTATGGCTCATAAGCTGAATCATTCCATCTGCATTTGCCATTTTTGCAACTATTCACAACACTGCAAAAGACTACAAGCAGCACTTCTGCTTGAACACTGTCACTCTCCATGAGCCCTCTACAGCCACACTGACTCTAATACCATGTCACAAGGAAGGAGATAAGGAATAGAGCTCACACACACAATCTCACAATCAAGGAGAAGCACGCACACAGATTGAGGCAAGGAAGAATGATTTTCTTCTTCTTCTATTATATAAAAGGAATATACAAGAATGACCTAAAAACAAGAATACAACAAGTGCAATATATAAAGACTAGTACATAAGGAAAAACCTAATGTTTGCGAATGAGTGAGCTGGCAAGAAACAAATATGCCATCACTCTCGATAGATAAATCTAATAAAGCTCAATGAAGTATCCCTGACATATACCAACGTGACCACTATACATGTCAGAGAAATGAAAAAGTGATACGTGTTATCTTGGATCATCACATGTTGAGCTTGATATCTCAATAGGCAATGCATAAACCTGCTCATATGAGAGATCACAAACTGAATATTAGGCCAAGTTACTCATAAGTAAATCAAGATTCCAATAGCCTATTGATAGAGAACAACATCAAAATGCATGTCCAACATCATGAAGGCTCAACCGTAAACTTGTTTCGATAGGAATGCCAATAGGTTTGCACTCTTTAAGGCCAAAATGCTGCAATAATGTGTAAATATATTTTCTTTGACACAGAGCTATTCCACCATCAAATAACATAAAATGAATGCCCAAATAATGATGCAAATGCCCCAAATTTGACATATCAAATGAGGCATGCAAAGCAGCCTTAAAATTAGCAATATGCTTCTCATTAGGACGAGTGAGCAGATGCCATCAACATAAACAATAAGGATCAAAAGCACATAATTTTCACACTTAACATATAAGGTGTTCTCATTTGGACTGTTCTCAAAACCATGTGCAATCAAGTAGGCATGTATCTTTTCATACCAAGCATGTGATGCTTATTTCAAACCATATAATACCTTTTTCAACCTGCACACTTTGTTTTTGTGCCATTTCTGTACAAAACCAGAAGGATGAGAAACATACACTTCTTCATGTAATTCACCATTTAGAAATGCAGTTTTAATGTTCAACTCATGTAAATTCCAACCATGATGAGCTGCAAGTGCACAGATTCCATGAAGGGTAGGCGTGCAATATGTGGGTGCAAAGATCTCATCAAAATCAATGCCTCTTTCTTGAGCATAACCTTTTGCAACAAGCCTAGCCCTGTACTTGTCAACTATTCCATAAGGTTTATATTTCAGCTTGTATACCCATTTAGTGCCAATGGAATTTTTTTGAAGAGGCAAATCACATAAAGAACAGGTACCATTCTTCATAATAGCATCATATTCTAATTGCATAGCAACCATCCAATTTTTTGAATTTTGTACTTCATCAAAGGAAACAGGCTCATTCTCATCACAGAGACCGGAGGTAGCCATAGCATAGAAATCTGATGCAAAAGAAGAACTATGAGAGCATGAACAAGTATGATATGGTAGAGGTGCATCTAACTTGCTATCTTGCAAAGTCTAGACTAGCCCAATTAGGCATACTTTTTGCCTCCTCTATATTAGTCATCTCATCAACAAGTGCATCCTGTAAATTTGCATAAAAAATGGAATGATCTGCATCATCATGTGAACTTTGTAAAGCCTAAGAAATTGCCTCATTTGGAACAACACTTGATTGTTCTCGTGTAAAAAGAGGGAGCAAAGTGTCATACATGTCTTTGGAGCTAAAGGATGTCTGCTTAATAGATGAAAGTAATTGCTGAATTGCATCTTCCATGAAAACAACATCATGGCTAACCAAAATGCATTTAGTTTGTGGATCATACAAGCAATAACCTTTACTTTTAGAACTATGCCCAACAAAAATACATTTTATTACTTTATTATCCAATTTTTTGCATTGTTGTTGAGGCACTAATGCATATGCTAGAAAACCAAAGACACACAAGTGAGTAATAGATGGATTGCAACTATCCCAAGCCTCATATGGAGTGATAGATTACAATGCTTTGGTGTGACACTTGTTAAGTACATATGCTCCACACAGAACAACCTCAAGCTTACAATATAATTATAGTGTATCCCTAAATACATCAAGTTTCATTATGTTTGGGTAGGGATTTTTTTCAAAGTCATATCACTCATAGATAATTTGGCACTTTTGAAATTAATGCGAGACAAAGGTTCTAGCTAGCCAAACCAATGCGCACGGACATGTAATGCAATGCTACGTTTTTTAAGTGACTTGGATAGTTGCATTAATTAAAAAAGTTCCGACTTGTATTGCCTTCAGATAGCCTAATATGTCTAACCCCTAGTTTGTGGGATATGAGAGGTCCCATGGGTACTGTGCCCACCTTCACTTGTATAATTATTCTTTCTAGTAATTCAAGCTATCAGAGAGAGTAGGCTTTTTTTGAACTTCCTTAAAAAAGAAACTTAGTAGTGCATTTGTAGGTTACAAGTATAGTAGATAGTTGATATTAAACATTGGGAGGTTTAAGAACACCATTATGTGAATCTATCATATTTTACAAATCAAAATCCTTATGAAATCAGTGGGTTTCTATGAATGATTTGACCGATCTTTTCAACTCTAGTTTTGAAATAAAACAACAAAAACTTGTATGAAAAATTCCACACACATGTGAATAGCAATCTTTTGGTATTTAACTAAAACATACACGAAAGTGATGCATCTTATAATTATGAAGGGATGCATTCATGACTAGAGTCACCCTCTCAATTCATTTGTTTATCACTTACTATAGAAAGCACAAGAGAAACAATGTTTCTGCTTTTCATATATTTATTGGCTTGCTATGTTCCCAAGGTGAAGATGAATGTAGGTGCATCTTGCAAAATACCAATGTTAGATAATAAATGTCAAAGTCATATGGCCTCACATGCTACAAAGTTGGATGCTTGATACTTGGGCTCTATGGATGGTAAAGCAACTATAGGCTGCTTCTTACTTGCCCAAGAGATAAATCTTGAGCAAAGGAAGAATATCTATCTAGAAATGGAACATCAAGTATCAATATCACCATCCCAATTTACATCCTATGACTTGGTTGTCCTTGAATACTTGATTCTCACATTGAAGTACTTACTTGATAGCCTCATCTTAAGTATTTACCTAAGATGTAGAGGGTAAACAATCCTTCATTTCATCTCTGAGATCACTGTCAAATTGATTAGCTAGATAGTCTTCTTGATATGTGGATCCATGTGATAAAGTTTTGAAGTCTGATACAAATTCTACAACTGAGTGATCACCTTGCAGTAACCTCCTTTCAAAATCTATACATGTATGATTCAAATTAAATTCGATATTTTTGAGCATGGATATGGAGTCCATCATTCTCGATATATGTTGATGTGGATAGTCTTGCTAAAATGTCAAGGGAGCACTAGATTGTGCCCTTTGACTAGATTAGACAAGATATCAAAATTACACTTTTTATTAGAAGATCACCAACGTAGGGAAAATAATCCAAGAATATATAAATGATACAAGAAGTCCCACAACGTGGGATTGATAGGTATGGATAATTGGGCTAGAGATGATACAAGAGATCCCACAACCCGGGATCGTAGGTATGAAGCATGATATCTAGAATGCATGAACTCCCTTAAAGGAGATGGACTACATATAAGAAATAACATGACACGATCTCCTCCTATGAGATTACAAGGGGACAAGACTAGATGTCCAAGAACTAAACTAATCAGGACTAGAACAAGGAACGAGACAAGAACTAGAACTAGAACTTTGAAAGTAGTTCCTTGGTGATCAAAACCCCTTGCGCTCCCAAGACTGGCATTGGAAAGACTGAGTATATATGTGGCCAACTCCTCTGTATATAGGTTTTCAAGGGCAATTCATCAATGTTAGTTACAAATTGATGATGTCATTGATGATATCATTAATTCAAAACAAGACCTCCAAGTGTTAGAATCAGGCAAATAGACAACATATCTTAGGGTTTGGCAGATTTTGAATGCAATGGAAGCATTAGTTTCTCCAAACTTTGAACCAATCATGAGATATAAGAAGTCACATGGAATTTGAGGTTTAGGATGTTTTCTTTTGTGTCCATGACAACTAGGGACTCTTTCTGATAGATGTAGAGGCTAGCATTATCAATACTTCTTTGAAATCCTTCGTCTTTGAGGAACTTGCATATCTTCTCATACCACGCCCATGGACCTTGCTTGAAGTCCATAACGTGCTTTATGAAGTTTTTAGAAATGATCTCCATTTCCTTTGATTTGGAAACCTTCAAGTTGTTCCACATATACTTATTTTTAACATGTCCATTTAGGAAATCACTTTTAACATGCAATTGGTAAATGGGCCATGTGAAGTGTGCACTTAAGGCAAACATAACTCTAATAGTTGAGTTGCAATAGAGGCAAAGGTTTCTTCATATTCAATTCCATGATTTTGTTTATATCCTTTGTCACGAGTCTTTCTTTGTATTTTTCCAAAGTTCTATTTGATTTGTACTTGAATTTATATAGCCACTTAAATCTAGTACCTTGATGATTAGAAGGCTTTGGTACAAGTGTCCAAATATTATTCTTTTGGATTGCATTGATACAACGTAGAGAGTACACATGCAAAAGCAAAATGAAAAGAAGAGTCTACTCACAAAATGAAAGAGAGTGAGAGACTCAAAGCGACTAGGTGAAGAAATGGGTAAACTCACATGGGTTAGAAATGAGCTTGCGAAGAGCATGAAGTAGGATCTTCAAGCTCTTCTAACCCATTACAAAGTGGGGGAGAGGCCCTCCTTATATAGAGTTTGAGGAGGCTCTCCAAAGTACATGACATGTGGGATAATTCTCCTTGAAAGAGAATGAATATAAGGTAGAAGAAAATAGAAAGGTAAACAAATGCAATGCAATACAACTAAAACAATGTGAAATGGATTGTCTCTTGGATACAAAATGGATATGCACTAATACATTTGCAAGTGGAAATTGTGAAATGGAGAAACTCATGTTGTTAGAAGGATTGTCATGCTTTGCGGGTACTATGCCTAGGGCCATTTCCCAAATACATTTTTTAGTTCATTAGAGAGTACCACTTCTCGTTTAAGATCCAAGGATATTCTAAAATTTAAGTTCATAACAAAGAAACCAAGAACACAAAAAAACCATATTCTCATAGAGGTGATTTTTCTAATAGAGCAATCACTTGCCTGCATATTTGGGCCTTAGAAATCCCTTTAGTGGCTATTATGCTGCTTGATCCTAAGGGAATAGTGGGAGAGTAGCTATCGGCCTTTTGATGAGCAAGTAAGATCATACTCTAGGTTCCAATTGATTGAGTCCTAGGGCCATCGTTCAAGTGCAAGCTTATGTTACTATAAAAAATTCTAGAAAACCGAGACTTCAAGACTAAAGACAAGCATGAGTACACTCAAAAGGTGCAAAAAGTAGTGTAGAAATGTAACACTGCATGCAAATGATTGCTCTATGCAGAGCAATTATGTGTATGCACATTAGGTTATTTGAGTATCAAAGAATGGTTGTAATGCTTTTGGACCTTAGAAAAACTATTGATAAGTGATCACAAGTGGAGAGAAGAGCTTTAGGCACTAAAACCAAGAGGTCAATTGCTTGAAGTGTAGGGCCATCACCCAAATTCAAGGATAGTTCAATATCTACAATAATACCAATTCTAGGATCCAAGATTATTCATAATTCCGTGTACACCTCAAGGGAGTCAAGAAGTGAGAGAAACACCACAAATTGCACAAAAATCAATGCTCTAGTAGAGCAATCGCCTAAGTGCACATTCAAGCCTTGGATAGTTGAAAGGTACAATTTGGACACTGACCATAAGAAGTGCACAAGGCCTTGACCTGAAGCCATGAGGTGAGCAGTTGGGGCCAGTAACCACATCTCATTTTCCTTAGCATTTAGGGACATTATTGAAGTTGGTTTTATAGGCTTCCTAAGCATATATATCCTAAATAAATTCATCCTCCACTCATAGAGCCAACAAAATCACAACACATGTAGTACAAAGGCTTGTTCTACAAACCACAATTGCTATGAGCTGGGTAGTCATTGATAAAAAATGTGAGGGACTTCAAAGTGTTTTTGTGCCTACCATTGGGACACAAGGCCTTGGGAAGAGCAGGAATAGTGTAGGGAAACCTTGTGAATATCCAAATATTCACAAAGAATCCAATCTACTGCCCTAGGTGTATTAAGGTTGGAACCATCATGGGGATGAATCGGGGTGGTTTTAGGCCCTAGATAAAGTTTCTGGCATTTAGGGTGACCACATCCATGGGGCATTCCCAAAGCATTGAAAAATCCAAGTAAAGTCCACATTGCACTAGGATGATTGGCACAAAGCAATCACTATGAGACGTTTTTGGATAAGTGAGAAGCTTTCTGAGTTTGATATCCTTTTTGAGGTTGTGAGATATTATTAGGGAAGTTTTATAACCCATTGTGTTCATTGAAATAATATTTTGATTGCCTTAGTGATATATGGGGACAAAGCCATCTACTGTGGGATTTAGAATCTTTTGACAATAGCTACACATGTCTTGAACACTACCAAGAGCTAGGAGTGTGGTATGAAGGTTTTTAAACTCAAAAGCGAAGAAAAATCATCGTTTTCAAATGATCAATTGCTCTAGTAGAGCAATTGCTCAAGTGCACATCAAGCATTTGAAGGGCATAAAGAGGGTATTCCCAAAGAGCAGGTAATATAAAGAGTAAATGTATATCATAGGGATCCTAAAGATCTTATGATTCACTACAAAGAAAGACCTAATTCCCTATACCTAAAAGTTAGCTTGAGCCATCATTTGGAGGGAAATTAACTCATGTGACCATTGAGAGACTAGTTAACCATTCCAAAATCTTGAAATTACCAAGTGAAGTGGAAGAAAAAAAAAGATTTGAAATACCATAATTGCACCCAAACAATTGCTCTAGCTAGAGAAATTGTTCAAGTGAATTTTGAGGATTTTCTAAGTGAAAGAATAATTGTGGTTCATTGAAACTATGACTAGGGATAAAGGAAATTCTAGCTTCACTTGGAAAGGTCTCTATTTATGATAATTGTATTAATTGGCTTCTAAACTATTGCCATGGCTAATCCATGTCGAGAGCCACCTTCTCATTGAATATTTGTGCATCAAGGAAATCTCTTGTCAGATTTGGATAGGTGAGCATTTAAAAAGACGAGAGTAAAGACAAAGAGCAAGTACTCCTTTTGAATCATCCAAAAGGAGAGTAAAATCTTGAAATAACTACTCTAATTGGTGAAACCCTAAGTTGGATAACTAGAGGAGATATATGCTATGGAGTAACTGTGCTAAGTTAGTTCATGCACACTCCAAGGAAGCTCCACATGGAAGAAACCAAGAGAATCCTAAAATATTTAAAGGGAACAATCACTGAAGGCTTGTACTATCGTTATACATATGATATAAATGTTAAACTGTTTTCTGATGCAGATTGGGCACGCTCTAAAGATGATAGGAGAAGCACATCTAAATATCTTACCTTTGTAGTTGCTAAGTTGATTTCATGGTCCTCAAAGAAGCAACCTAGTTGCTCTCTCACCAATAGAGGCTGAATATAGAGGACTTGTAAATACCACATAAGAAGCTATGTCGATCAGAACCCTATACTCAAATTTAGGGTTGAACACTTCAACTCCACATATATTTGGAGACAATATTAGATCATTACATCTTGTTGCAAATCCTATCTATCATGCTAGGAGTAAACATATAGAAGTTCATTACCATTATGTCAAAGAGAAGATTATTAGTAAGGAGATACAACTCTCATACGTATCAACTCATCAACAATGTGCAGATATGATAACAAAGGCATTGGATGGAAGAAAATTTAACAAGTTTAAATCAATGATTCGATTACAAGAGATCATGAAGGATTGAAGAATCAAGCATCTTAGGCTTGAAGGGGAGCTGTTGGTGCAATTAGCAAACCTAAGTTCTATGCTAATGACTTAGGACTACACATCCACTTATTTCCTCACAAGAGAGAATGACATGTGAACTCATACTTGTCAATTTGAGCATAGTTACCTTGGATAATCATAAAATCCAAGAGAATAAGGAATCTCATGAGGTTAGGGAGCTAAACCCATGACTCATGTGGTAGGAATTATCAAATCAAATCATTCCTAAAGTGAAGGACCACTTTTAGGTGAGGGAAAATTCAAATTCAAACTCAAACTGAGTATAAATAGACATGGATTTAGTCACGGGATAACAACGCTAATATGAGAGAGATGTTGAGCTACATCAATGAGCATACATTGAGCTCACCTCATGCATGAGTAGTCCTCTATGCTTACCTTGTATCATATGTTCATTAGCATACATATTTTGATACATTTCTTCAAGCACGTTTATGTCTATTGCTTACTGTTGCATCTTCTTCATTACACTAAACCTGTGAAATCTATTTCTCTATGTATACTCTTTTTTTTTCATAATTTAACCTGTGATAGTTAGAGTAGAGTGTCTAGCATTCATATATCAAATTTCATCAATTTTGGTTTAGTGGATCTTGAGATAGGAAACATAGAAGGTGAATGTGTTTGCACACCTTCTAGATCCTGAAAAGTCTGGATGACCCCTTTGACTTGTTAGATCCATTTCTCATTGTATGGTTCAACTGAATTCATGAAATAACTTGATTTAGTTAGCTATGAACTTCCATTAGATGTATGCAAAATCTCTTTGGTCAATTCGTACTAGCTTATGAACTTTGAGCATAATACTAAGGCCTTTTATTCCCAAAATAGAAGGTTATTCACATTTCTTGCATTTGCAAGTTATCTATTTTGATGCAAACATTTGGGAATGATGTTTCAAAGGATTTATTTGTTCCAAATGCATCATTGTGAAGAAAAAGATTCTATTAAGCATCCTTGAAGTTAGATTGGTAGGTGTAGAGCATGTTTTGTGCAGCACAAGCTCATCTCTGGAACCTATCTCACCATCTTCTCACACCTTTCAAAGACTCATGTGTTGCATACTTAAAGAATTCCTTTAGGAATGCTTAGAAGTATACATTGAAAGCCTTTGTGCACATTTGAAAGTGCAAAAACAACACATAACTAATCTCACATCAATCTTTGATAAGTTTAGGATATATAAATTATTTTTGAATCCAAAAAAGTGTGGCTTCATAGTGCACCAAAGTAAAACACTTGGGTCCATATCTCTGAGTATGGTATTTCAACTAATGAAGAGAAATTAGAGTGATGGTAGAATTACCAAGACCTAGAAATACAAGATAGGTACAAGACTTCATGGGCCATTATGGCGATTGTCATTGATTCATTCACATGTACATAGTAATTACATGTCATCTCTATTCTCTAGTCAGTCACTTTGAATGGACAAAAGATTGTGGGAATTCTCTCCAAGAGTTGAAATGATGCTTGATTTCATGTGGAGACATTGAATTATGCAACCAAATGCATTTTATCCCAACAAGTGGATGATGTAGATATGGATTTCTCTATTGCATATGTGCATTGACAATTGAATCGTGCTGAAAGGAATTACACTATGATAGAAAGAGAAGGCCTAGGTATGTATTTCATGAAAATTTTAGGAATTACCTAATATCTAACAAATTCAAGATCTTTATAGACCACGAATCCCTCTTGCATGTAGTAAATCAACCATGCACCACAAGCAATTTGATTAGATTTTTCTTACTACTCACGGAGTACGGCTTTGAGGTAGTAGTGAAGAAAGGCAAGACTCATATTCGAGAAAATATCTTTCAAGTCTTAAAAATGGAAAAGCAAAAGCCATAGTTAATGACGATATTCCAAAGAATATGTGAAAACTTCTCCTAAGAAAGTACAAGAAGCACATAAGCTTCAGATCAATGTTTATTGTCTCTACCATAGAGATAATAAAGGCTTTCTATATTCTTGTGTGGAAGAATTAGAGAAAATGATGCTCATTGAGAGGGCTCACAAAAACATATGGGATAACCATTTTCCTAGTTTTCTCACATTGCAAAACTTGAAAAGAGGTGGGGTACATTGGCTAACATTCAAGAAACACATAGCTGATAATATTAAAGAGTACAATGGATGTAATCTTATGCAACCAATCAAGAATGATACACTACATAGAATAGCTGCCAATCTACAATGGAGTCTTCCCATGGTAATAAACTACATCAAGATGGGCAAGGTACCAACAAACATATCACAAATAAGACAAAGAGCGTTTGAGGAGACTACAAAGGAATATAAATTGATTGGAAATCAATTGTATCAACACTCTAAAGTTAATTTCCTTTGCACATGTGTCCATGAGTCGGAAGTATCTACCCCTACTTATAGCTGTTCACTTAGGTGTGGTAGGGGACATTTATCTCTTGAAAGAACTTTTCATGCTTATATTTGTAGTCTTACGAAAGCCAACAATAAGAATGGATGCCAAAAGCTTCATCAAAACATGTGATATATGAAAAATGATGAAATATACCTTTAGACAAGATGAAATACCTTTAAGACCTATGATGGAATGAAGAGATTCAATTGATGACCATATATATGGGTTTTTTTAGGACATAGTTCTAATGCATCCTCAAAGATTCCCATAGATACCCAAGCTATAAGTAGTCTAATACATTTTTCCTTGGTCTAAAAGCTACTTGTTGCCATCAAACTTGTCAACACTACATTAAATGGCATAAGAAGTACACCTAGACCATGCATAGAAGAAGCAACTATTCCAATTCATATTGCATAACCTACCACCAAATCCAAATTTCTAGTGTGTAATGATGCTTCTCTTGTCAATAATGTGGTTTTGGGACAAGATTGGTTTCTAGATTACTCAATAGTCTTAAAACTACCTACCAACCATCTCACTATGATAATCGAAGGTGAATGGATTACTATAAAATTAGGGCAACTCATGAGTGAATCACACAGACATTCCACACATAAAGAAACGAAGTACATGGAATCAAAATGTCACACTAACTTGGATGCTAGGAAACTAATGAGACTTCAAGTGTTTTAGGAACCAAAGAAGTAGGTGAAGCATAAAGTACCTCATGAGCTTAAACTACTAATGATAGTGAAATGGAATGCATCCTCTTGACTTTCAACCTTAAATTATCTCAACAATAGAAATTGAATGAATGAAAGAACACAAGGTTTTCCAATCCTTCTTTCCCCTACAACTCTCAATAGTATCATTGAAAAAACTAAAGTACTTATTCAAAAATGGATATCTAAATAGTCTCAAGTACGTCTCATGATTAATGTATAATAATGCTATATGCTAAGATGATCAGACGATCATAGAGATACAAGTGCTTTGTGACTTTGTGTAATAAAACTATATCTTTTGATAGTCACTAAGTGAAGACCCTATTCTTATTGGATCCTTGAGTAATAAGGCTTGATATTTTAAGAACTAATAATTAGAAATAATAAGTAAATATATAAATAAAAGATATGAGAAATTAAGACCTTGAACTTGGAATTTGAATCACGCCTATTATGAACAAGTTGTTGTAAATTTAAGAAAGCTAATGGCTTGACGAAAGCTATCTTTTACTTATGAAATTCCATCTGATGAAATTTCATATTTTCACAATGAACATGGTTGGGTCATCCTATCAACAAGTCTGCATACCACCTCCTTTCCTAGATGATCTAGTCAAACTAGCATGGGCTCATGGTTTCAAAATCATGCATCTAATTTGCAACTGAAAACAAAATCTTATTTATTTTTCACATTCAAAGAGAAAAAAAAAAGTTTTATTCCATGTCCATAAAATTCCATTCTTTACATAATAGTGATCGAGCATTGATGAAGATATGGGATGCATTAGGTGTGGCCAATTTTCGAGATTACCTTTGGTCTAATGTCATGTATGGAGATGTGAGGATTTTGTGGGACCTCTTATAGATAGAGAAAAAAAAATGTGTATTCTAGAGAACATGATCTATAAAGAGAGTTACTAGAGTTTGAAGTCACACAAAAGCTCATTAGGGAAACTCTCTAATTTTAGGAAAGTATCATGAAATTAAAATCTTTAGCAACATACATGCACAAAGGGTAGTAAGTCAACTCTGATAAGGAGTTGCAAAGTGAATTGCAAGTGAATGAGGTTACGAGGTGTGCTCTTGCATCCTCAGAAAATATTTTCATTTTCAGAGACTTGAAAGATATACCATCCCCCATAAGGCTGTATTACATTGGATGGAGTATAATGTGGACAATGAGAAACTAGTTGACATGGTAGCATATGTTTCGCAAAGTCTGAAGGGCCACTCCACATTGGAAAATTAGCATCAACATAAGACTCTCCATGGCATCCAAGCAATTACTAGAATTATCTTTCATGCCTTGGGTGAGGATGTTATTTTCACACTCGCCTATATGATTAATGATTTGGAGGAGTTTAGATACCACCAAAGAAAGGAAGACGAAGGAGGGCAATATCTATTCCATCTATTAGTATTGAGCCCGAGACATCTAGATGGATGCAGGGGCCACATGTAGTCACAAAAGTTGTTTCGCCAAAAAGTGCACTGCAAGCTAAATGACATACAAAAAGAAAAATGGATGTATACACAACAATTTTTTCTGAAGAAGAGGAGTTAGTAAGGGCACAAATGGAAGCTTCGACTAGAATGCACAAAGAAACCCTAAAAGAATTTTTCCAACATAAAAGGGACACTCAATGATCTCTACCACAAAGAAGGAAGGAAGCTACTTAAGAGGAAATCAATGCGGCTAATGTAATGGCATTGATGGTCAAGATAGTAAACAGATACAAAACTAGAGAGCCCAAGAGTAAGTTCAACAACATCAACCACTCAAAGATTCTAACTCTAAAGAAGAGGAGATAATCTTGAGGAGATTATCAAAGTGCTACATCATCACCCCCTCACCACCTTTTCCACCATCCACCTTCAACTATTATGATGCACCCTCAGGTGAGGAGCATGCCACTAACACCATAGTAGAGGAACCCACCATCAAATCCACCATCGACACAATCATTACCCTTTTCACATCATTAATGGAAAATTTCATTGCATATGTAGTGGACATTGTTATCGTTGCACCCAGCTTGACCCATATTCTCCACCCATTTTGTCGAAAAAATCTTACAATGATAAAGATGAGAAGAAAGTTGATTAATGTGTTAGCTTAGGTCCCATGACTGCATGCAATTCTCTACCATCATGCAAACACTCCATCCTACATCAATCAACTTCCACTCACTCACCTGAATCATTGTTGTCCTCATTGTCACTATGGTGTTTTTGAATCATCCACCATCTCAATCATCCTTCATGGAACCATTCATTCCATGAACTTCCATCTTTTAGCCACCTGCATCATCCTCACCATTTTCTTTTCTTTCATCACCGCTTCCATCATCCTTGTTTCACCATGATTAGATTACTTTCATCCATCCTCATGTCAACCTACATCCATTCCTCTAGTTTTTGACTTTGATTTATCATTTCAACAACCATGAAGAAATACATTTGGAACTTGAAGCATCTAACAAGGAAGAAGAATTACCCACTTAGGTACAAGATACAATTATGCAAGAAGTACAACATCATCGAGTCACATGCACATCTCAAAACTCAAATAGAGTAGGAAGGTCAACAACCCATGGATGAGGCATTCATAATTGTCCATGAGACACAATTCAAGGAAGAAGAATTGGAAGAAGAGTGCGAAGTTGCCTTCTAGGTCTTCTTGAAGTTGAATACCCTCATTAAAAACCTCAAATCCTAGCTAGTGGCTTCACGCTAGGAGAATCAAGATTTCAAAGCACATATATTCATTACACATTTACACGCATATATGCATGCATGCATAGAAACATACTTTTATACATACATACTTACATATGCACATACATACTTACATATGCACATACATACATACACATATAGACACGTACATACATACTTATACATGTATACACACATACATGCATACATAGATAAATACATACATACATACATACATACATACATACATACATACATACATACATACATACATACATACATACATACATACACACACACATACATACACATATACAAGCTTATATATATACATACATACATACATACATGCATGCATACATACACATATACAAGCTTATATATATGTGTGTGTGTGTATGTATGTATATGTGTGTGTAGAGATATACATAAACTTATAATGTTACTATTTATGCACATATATGTGTATACAAACATATATAACTTGAATTATATAAATATATATATGAATATGTATGTTGAATTATTTATTTACATGTGTGTGTATGAAAAGACTTAACCAAAAGAAATCCGTTACTATGGTCTATTATATGTAGGTGATATTTCGGTCCACTAGGATCCATCTCTTTACATAGATCTACCATCCCATGTAGTATAAGTAGTTCATCAATACCGTTTCCCATGCAAGATATCATACTTCGTATTGAAGATCGAGGTTCTACATATATGAAGATCAATCAAAGTGTTGGGAAATTTTGAAAACTACCAATTTGTAATAAGAGATATAGAGAATTGAAAGATATAAGAGAATTTCATAGGAAAAGAGAGATAATTAGAAAATAGAGACTATTTAGAGGAAAAATAGAGAAAGAGAAATAGTAGAGAGAGATCTAAAAAAGCCATATTCTCATGAATAGTGTATGTATGCAGTAGACTAAGATGTTTGGTACTTTGATAGAGGGGCAACCCTCATAACAAAGTTTCTTCACTTCACTTAAGCCTGCCCCTATAGGGAATATTTTCACATGCACCTACAACTCCTCTTATCCTATCATGGGAGTTGGTAAGATCATTTTGACTAAAGCTGATGGTAGTTCTTTTACATTATCGGATGATTTATTTGTGCCAGAGATCAAGAAAAATCAGTTATCAGTTTCAACATTAGTCAAGATTGGCTTGGTTGTGAAATTTGTTGATGACAGATGTAGAATTCATGATCTGTCAAATGACGATGTCATTATTGCTTCTGGCATTTTATGTCATGGGTTGTATAAGCTCATAGACTATGAAAAATTTGTGAATGATAAGCATGTGTAGTACATGATTCTCATGCTATGTCAAATGCAAAGCTTTGGCATGCATGCTTTGGTCATCTGAATTTTGCTACTACGCCTATAGAAATCTAAAATGGTGTCCTATCTGCCCAAACTTGAGACACTTTGTAAATAGGTTTGTGAAGGATATATTTTGGAAAAAATGCAGTGTTCCTTGTTCCCAAAAGATGGTTCAGTTTGAGCTACTCAAAAATTGCAGCTTGTTCACAATGATGTATGTGGTCCTATGTAGACACCCTCCTTTGGGAAATATCTTTACTTTATGATGTTCATTGATGATTTTTGTAGGCATGCATGGTGATATCCATTGAAAGAAAAGTCGGAAGTGTTTATGTGCTTCAAACAGTTTCTGGTTTTGGCTGAAAATCTGTCAGCATGTAAAATGGGCACCCTTCGTTTTGATCGAGAGGGGGAATATATGTCTTCTGATTTTAATGCACTTCTGGCTGAACGTGTGATAAAATATCAATGTACAATGCCATATACACCTCAAGAGAATGGAGTTGCTGAAAGGAAGAACGGGTCAGTCATGGAGATGGCGAGGTGTATGATCAAGAGTTAGGCTTTACCACATAGTTTCTAGCTTGAGGTTGTTATGTGTGCAACATATGTACTTAATAGGTATCCCACTAAAACATTGCATTCTATCACTCCATATGAGGCTTGGCATGGTCACAAGACATTTGTTGCCTATCTGCATGTTTTGGTTGTCTAGCATATGCATTAGTGCCTGAACAACAACACAGGAAATTGGATGATAAAGTAGTGAAATGTATTTTTGTTGGGTACAACTCTAAAAGCAAAGGCTATTGTTTGTATCATCCACATACTATATGCATTTTGGTTAGCCATGATAGTGTTTTTGTGGAATATTCTATTTAGCCATTACTTTTGTGTACAAAGGAGACATCAGTTAACTCCAAAGATATGTATGATACTTTGTTGCCTCTTTTTATAGGTGGACAATCTAGTGCTGGTCCAAATTGTTGGAGCAAGTCTATGACAAGCCTAAGTATTGGCTTGAGTCCCACAAAGTCATAGAAGAAGCTTTAAAATGAAGACTATGCAAAGTTCACTTGTGAACTACCTCTTGTAACTTTCGAAGAGTTTACTTAACGTAAAAGTGAGAGAATCTTAAGTGCTTGAGTCCACTTGATCAAAAAGGGAAAGAGGAGCCACGAATTCGTGATTTGTGGTAGGTAGAGAATCAAATCAATCACTAATTGATTGGAGAGTGATTGAGGGAAGTTAGCCTCCCAAACTCAACTATAAATAGATGGCAGCTTTAGTCGTGGTTAAAGAGACCTATGTGAAGACCTCCAAGAGCTGAGCTTTATGCCATATCAAGGTGTGATTACAAGGCAGACATATGTATCAGTAAGTCCATTGTATTGTACAAGCAATATACTCTGATTTTCATGATCATTTGAGTTCATATTTCCATGTTCTTGTGAAGTGTACTATTCACTGCCATATCTCTCAGTTTTCTCAGTCAGATTGCAGAGATGGTTTCTCTGAGCTTGGTGCATCATTTTCAGTGATTTAACTTGGTAAAGTTAGCTCTATAAGTCTAATATATGCTCATCAATGTTCATTTCATTTGGGTATTGTAATCTTCAGTTATGTTCAGTTGAAGTCAACCTTGTCTGTCATTTTCACTTCTCTGTCAGGTACCCGACATTTTTACTCATTTTGTCAGAGCTGTTTCTCAATGTATACTTATCCAAATTCAATGATTTAAAGCTTGTTAGATTCATCTTACTGTCTAGTATAAGCATACAAATGTTCATAATAATTGGGGAGTTATGTTCATTTTTCTGCTCACTGGTCTCAAACTGTAGCAGCCCGTGAAAATCGGGATGATGTCATCAGTTGCTAAACATCATTCTTAGTGTGTGGTTCATTATTTTTGATGAGATTACTCTTGAAAGTTAGCTCTTTAAGTTATCTAGACTTCCCCAAGAGTAATTAAGCTAATTTTTGCTGTGCTCAGAGAATTATGCAAAACACTGGACAGGTGTATGAACCAAAAATAGCAAGTTCTTCACCTTTGAGCTAACTCCAACTTATCTGTTTTGATGTATCTTTTTGTGAGTGATCTTTCAAGGTACATAGGGTGTCTAATACATCCATTTGCAAGCTAAAAGGGCCCACCACATACTCCTGGAGTTCATTTGGCTGGTGTAGATCAAGGATTTTGCAACACCTCTTCATCTTCAAGCACATACCTATCCATCTCTTCACAGTGGTATCAGAGCAAGGTTGGACAACATGGCAGATGGATTTCCTTCATCAATTGACAAATTGGACAGAGGTAAGTACTCAGCTTGGTCATTAAGAATGGAAGCTTATCTCCAAGGTAGAAGTTTATATGGTTATGTGGCTGGAGATGAAGTTATGCCAAGTTTCAGGAACAAAAGTCAACCAACACAAGAAGAGCAAGAAAGATTGAGCACATGGTGCGCCAAGGATGCACTTGCAAGGTCTTATCTCCTCAACTCTATCTCAGATTTTTTGTTGCCTCACATTAGAAGTTGTAACACATCTCAGGAAGTATGGGATGCACTTGAAGCCTTCTTCTCTTTAAATACCAAAGCTAGGAAGCATCAACTATGGCTGGACTTCACAACTCTCAAGAAAGCTCCCAAACAAAATGTGACTGATTTTGTCACAAAGCTCAAGGACATAGCGGATCAGTTGGGAAGCATTGGAGAGGTAATAGATGAAGAGCGAATTGTAAGGCAGGTCATCAATGGCTTGAAGGCAGATGACAAGTGGGAAGCATTCACCAAAGCTATGGATTTGTACATGGACATGCATGTACTTGATTTCAATACACTCATTGGACAACTACTTACTCAAGAGGCAAAGCTTATAAAAAATGGAGAAAGATCTAAAGGTAATCAATCTTCAGCTTTATACACTGATAAAAGCAAGTCCAAAGATAACAAAGGAAAGGCAAAGAAAGTGGATGATGAAGCAGGAACATATCAAGCTAACTATGCAAGTAGAGGAAGACATGGCAGAGGTAGAGGAAGAGGAGGTAGACAAGGCAGGGGGAGATCCCAAGACTCCAACTCATGTTCTATTTGTGGATTAACTAATCATACAACTAAAAATTGCTTTAGGAATTCCAGGAATCAAAGAGGAAGAGGATACAATAGAGGAAGTTATGGCTACTCAAGAGGAAGGTTCAACAATTATCATGGCAGCTACAACAACTACAATCATTCAAACTATCAAGGAGGCTACAAAGGAAGGAGAGACTTCAATAACTACATAGAAGACTCAAACAAAGAGGATTCATTATTGATCATGAACATGGCTATACCAGAAGGTAAATCTAATGAGCATGTTTTCTGTTGAAGATTCACTCACTAATTATGCATAACGACATAAAGACGAAGGAAAACAGAAACAAAGTATTCAGAAAACCAAAGCCTTAGTGAAGGGACAAATTCACGTTTGTAATATACAGTGAAGAAACTTCCCGGGATCAAAATGTATATAAGAGAGAGCATAGAACCAAAATTAGAGAGTGTGTGAGAATACACAGAAGATAGAGAATAGAAGTGAGATATAGAAGACACCATAGATCGCGTATGTAGATATGAATAACAAAACCTGAAATGTCGGGTGTTCATCTGAGAGAGATGGTAAGTGTTGAGAAACAATCACTAATTGGACATATATTTGAAGGTCAAGTCTTAGGAAGAAAACCCCATGCCTATGTGAAGGGACAAATTCACAAATGTATCATATTTGTAAAGTTAGTTCACTTTAGTTCTAGAAGTTTTTTAAAATCACGAGAATGAGAAAGTCTATATAAGTTAGTTAGTATTAACTGACACGGTGAGAAGAAGGAGGAAGACAATGAGAAAGTGAGAAGAACTCATTTTTGTATGACTGAGTATAGTCGGGCTTCTCTGAGCGAGAAAGCACTTGTAAGCTTCTGAGTTTTCATAGTTATGACAAGAACTAGTTAAAGTTCTGTGTATAAGTCTTCTTCCTCCATCTTCAGTGTTTGTCTTCTGTGTAATGATTTGAAAGGTTGAAGTTTTCCAAGCAAGTCGATGCGTGGCATCGAATCTCACTTGATAAGTCCTTATCTTCATATCTGATTTTTATCAGATGATGTTGTTGGAGCAACTCGATGCCTGGCATCGAATTCCAGTTGATAAGTCATATTGTAAGTGTGCATGAAATCACCTATAGTTTTGGTGTCCAAAAGATCAAGACTTTATGCGGGAAGTCGATGCCCGGCATCGAATCCCTGCTGAAAAGTGGCCTAAAACATCCCAAGTCGATGCCCGACATCGAATTCTCGTTGCAAGTCGATGCTAGGCATCGAATTCTAATTTTAAACAGGCGCTCTTACTAAAACAGGTAAAATTTCTAGTTTTGGAAGGTCATACAGGGTCATCTTGTGAGAGCCATAACATGAGTTCTAGAGATCCGTTTGATGCATATGATAGCTTGTTGGAAAGCTATACTCTTCTAGTTTCAGCCTATAAAGTTTCATGGAAAAATAATACTTGAGCTAGGAGAAAGTAGCAAAATACTGAAGGTATGTCATTTCGGTGACTAGGAATTTCTGTAGAAGCAAAGTTCTCACTTTAGGCTATCATTTCTCAAAGTTTGGAGTGGCAATGAGTTAATGGTGACCATAGAGGTGTTCTAGTGTCACATTAATTCATTTCTTGTGGTGTTTTATACATCAACAAGTGGTATCAGAGCAGAAAGATTCTCGAGAGCAGAAGACGACAAAGGTACGAGAAGTTTTGTAAAGTTTTCCATTAAAGTTTGAAAGGTGAAGCATTTGAAGACACAAGGCATCAAAAGGTTACTTCAAAAGTATCCTCATACACAAAGAACTTCAAAAGGTATTATCCTTTATCCTTTAAGCTCACAGGTTGCAGCAGAAGGAAAGAACTATGGCAGATCATATTTCCATTGACAAACTGGACAGAGATAATTACCCCGCATGGGTAATGAGAATGGAAGCCTTACTTATGAGTAAGGATCTCATGATATATGTTACAGGTGAAGAAGAGAAGCCAGTATTTGAAGATGAAAGCCGACCAAAGAAAGAGGAACTTGATGCTTTAAAGCATTGGCAGAAGAAGGATGCAAGTGCAAAAGCATATATCTACAATACAATCTCTGATCATTTGCTACCACACATCAGAGGATTGGAATCATCTGAAGATATATGGAATGCATTGGAGTATCATTTCCAAAGTACTACTAAAGCACGGAAAGCAAGTCTATGGTCAGAGTTTACAACATTCAAGAAGAAGCCAAGTCAAACCATTAGTGATTATGTCACTAAGATGACGGATCTAGCAGATAGTTTTGGATCCATAGATGAAGATGTTGAAGATCACAGATTGATTGCTCAACTACTTGCAGGTTTGAGAGGGGATGAAAGGTGGAAACCTTTTGTCTTATCAACAGAACTTTCATTAAATCATTATGTTCGAGATTTGAACCAGTTGCTTGGTTTGATGCTCACATATGAGCAAGACTTGAAGGGAGATGGAGATAAAGGACAAAGTTCTGCAATGTACATGAAGAACAAGAAGAAAGGAGATAAAGGTAAAGCAAAGGATGAAGAGGAGTCTAGTTCTCAAGCTTATTATGCAAGAGGTAAAGGCACTGGTAGAGGAAGAGCAAGAGGCTTTGGAAGAGGAAGAGGTAATCAGAATAACAACAAAAAGGCTTGCTGGATCTGTGGATTGAGTAATCATTTGGCTCATGATTGTTGGCACAACCAACAAGGATCAAACCAGAATCAAAACAACAATAGTAGAGGCCGAGGTGGAAGATATCAAAGTAATTTCCAAAGAGGTAGACAAAGTCAAAGAGGAGGCTATGGTAGAGGTGGAGGAAGAAGTTGGGGACATAATCAATCCTACAACACCACCTACTACAACTATGCAAATGACACACAGAATGAAAGTCATACATCATTGAAGATGAACTCAATCAACACATCAGATAAAGAAGATCTAAAGGTATTTTACATTGACTCTGGATGTTCTAATCATTTGTCAGGAAACATAGAATTGATGTCAGAATTGGAAAAAGGCATTTCTAGTCATACTGTTCAAACAGGTGATAATACAAGACATAGTGTACATTCAATTGGAAAGGTGAAATGTAAGAGTGGAGCAGATTTGCTAACCAATGTTTTGTATTTTCCCACAATACCTAAAAACTTGATTAGTGTGGGATAGATAGTTGAAAAAGGTTTTCAAGTCAGGTTTACAAATGAAGGAGTTTTTGTGGAAGATCCAGAGAATGGATATAATCAGATTGTCTTTGGTAAGAAAGAAGGTAGACTCTTTACTTTAAGAGTGCAAGGGAACATTGGTCAAGCTTTGCTCACACATGGTGAAGCAGTGATTACAGAACTTGATCTCTGACATAAGAGATTAGGTCATTTCAATGAAAGAGGAATTAAAGCTATGGTTGCTAATCAGTCTGTACTAGGATTACCAAATGTGCAAAGTCAACATATGGTTTATAAATGTGAAGCATGTCAAATGGGAAAAGCACACAGGTTACCATTTCAAAAGAAAGGATTCAAACATGATGGAGTACTTGAGCTCATTCATACAGATGTATGGGGACCAACAAAAGAAGGATCTATCAGTGGCTCAAGGTATTATGTTCTTTTTATTGATGATGCTACAAGATGGATAACATTATATGTTTTGAAGGAAAGATCAGAAGTGTTTGGAGCTTTCAAGCATTTTCATGCATATGCAGAGAGAGTCACAGGTCAAAAGCTTAAAAGACTGAGGTCTGATGGAGGGGGAGAATATTTCTCCCAAGAGTTCAATGATTATCTTTGGAATGCAGGTATTAAGAGAAAAATAACTTGCAGGTATACACCACAACAAAATGGTGTAGCAGAAAGAAGGAACAGGACTCTGGTTGAGTTTGCTAGAGCTATGCTAAAGGAGAAGAATTGTCCAAATTATCTTTGGGCTGAGGCTGTAAATACAGCTACATATCTTGTGAATAGATTACCATGTGCAGCTCTGAATGGAATGACTCCATATGAAGCTTGGTGGGGTAAGAAACCAACACTAGATCATTGTAGAGTGTTTGGATCAATTGCATATGCTTATGTGCCATCACAACTTAGACATAAACTTGAACCAAAGGCAGAAAAATATGTGTTCATTGGTTATGATGAAAAGTAGATGGGTTACAGGTTGTGGAATCCTTTAACCAAACAATTTCTTGTTTCTAGAGATGTTACATTTGATGAACAGAAAAGTTGGTATGCAGATCAAAGTCATACAGCTGAAGAATTTGAAGAAGAGGTAAGAAGATGTGAGAAAGGAAAATCAATTGTGCAGGTAAATAGAGATGAAGACTATATGCAAGCAAGTACATCCACAAGTGGATTAACAAGAAGAAATGAAGAAGCTCCTATATTTGATGAAGAGGTGTATCCAGACACATATGAAGAATGTGAACCAAGAAGGTCAAGCAGGACTAGAAGACAACCAGAAAGGTATTCTTATGATACTTCTTACATAACTCAGAAGAACTATGCATATATGGTCAAAGATGATGAAGAACCTCAGAACTATGATGAAGCTAAAGGTAAGAAGCAATGGGAAGAAGCAATGAAGGAAGAGTTTAATGCACTGGAGGAGAACAAGACATGGGAACTTGTTCCTAAACCAAATGGTAAGAAAGTTATTGGAAATAAATGGGTTTATAAAGTGAAGAAGCTTGCAGATGGAAGTATAGCCAGATACAAAGCTAGACTGGTGGTGAAAGGCTATGCCCAGACCTATGGCATAGATTATGATGAGACATTCAGTCCTGTAGCTAAGATGTCAACTATAAGGACAATTATTGCTATTGAAGCTTCAAAAGGATGGACTCTTAGTCAATTGGATATAAAAAATGCATTCTTGAATGGATACATATCAGATGAGGTATACATGGAACAACCTCAAGGGTTTATAGATTCCAGGTATCCAAATTTTGTTTGCAGGTTGAGAAGAGCATTGTATGGATTGAAGCAAGCTCCAAGAGCTTGGAACTATAGACTGGTGAAGTATCTCAATGATCTTGGATATCAAAGTTCAAAAGCAGACCCAAGTCTACTTATCAGAAGAACAGAGGAAGGTACAATCTACATTTGTATTTATGTAGATGACATTATAATTACAGGTACTTCAGATGAAGGAATCAAGGAGGTAAAGAGATTGCTTGAAAAAGAATTCAAGATCAGTGACCTAGGAAAGTTATCATACTTTCTTGGAATGGAAGTTACTTATACAGATCATGGCATATATGTGTCACAAGAAAGATATCTTCTGAACTTGTTGAAGAAGTTTGATATGGAAAATTGCAGAGAAGCTTCAACTCCACTTGAAGTTAATCACAAGCTCAGTAAATATGATGGTGCAGACTACAAAGATATGAGGAAGTATCAATCTCTTGTGGGTAGTTTGATTTATGCTACACTAACAAGACCTGATCTTAGTTATGCAGTGGGAGTTTTGTCACAATTCATGCATTGTCCAAAGGACCTACATTGGATTGCAGGTCAAAGAGTTCTCAGATATATCAAAGGAACTATAAAGGAAGGATTATATTATCCTTTTACATCAGATTTGAAGTTGAGAGCCTATAGTGATTCAGATTGGGCAGGTAATCAAGATGACAGAAGATCAACTCATGGTTACATGATATATATTGGTGATAAGCTTGTAAGTTGGTGTTCAAAGAAACAACATACAGTAGCATTATCATCAACTGAAGCAGAGTACAAAGGACTTGTGGAAGCAGCTAAGGAAGTCATATGGATGCAGACATTGTTCAAAAGCTTAGGCATTGATCAAGGTACACCTACAATACATGGAGATAATATGAGTTCACTTTATCTTGCAGCAAATCCAGTATTTCATGCAAGGACAAAGCACATAGAGATACAGTATCATTTTCTCAAAGAAAAGGTAATGGAGAAGGAGATTGAAGTGGAGTACATTTCTACTAAAGATCAGTTAGCAGACATAATGACAAAGAGCTTGGATGGTGTGAAGACCAGCAGATTCAAAAGCATGGCAGGAGTAAAAGAAAAGAAGATGATATGAAGAAACAAGGAATATCAATTAGTGATTGAGGGGTCGCTGTTGAGAAACAATCACTAATTGGACATATATTTGAAGGTCAAGTCTTAAGAAGAAAACCCCATGCCTATGTGAAGGGACAAATTCACAAATGTATCATATTTGTAAAGTTAGTTCACTTTAGTTCTAGAAGTTTTTTAAAATCACGAGAATGAGAAAGTCTATATAAGTTAGTTAGTATTAACTGACGCGGTGAGAAGAAGAAGGAGGAAGACAATGAGAAAGTGAGAAGAACTCATTTTTGTATGACTGAGTATAGTCGGGCTTCTCTGAGCGAGAAAGCACTTGTAAGCTTCTGAGTTTTCATAGTTATGACAAGAACTAGTTAAAGTTCTGTGTATAAGTCTTCTTCCTCCATCTTCAGTGTTTGTCTTCTGTGTAATGATTTGAAAGGTTGAAGTTTTCCAAGCAAGTCGATGCGTGGCATCGAATCTCACTTGATAAGTCCTTATCTTCATATCTGATTTTTATCTACTGCCAAATCTTCTTGAAAAGATGATGTTGTTGGAGCAACTCGATGCCTGGCATCGAATTCCAGTTGATAAGTCATATTGTAAGTGTGCATGAAATCACCTATAGTTTTGGTGTCCAAAAGATCAAGACTTTATGCGGGAAGTCGATGCCCGACATCGAATCCCTGCTGAAAAGTGGCCTAAAACATCCCAAGTCGATGCCCGGCATCGAATTCTCGTTGCAAGTCGATGCTAGGCATCGAATTCTAATTTTAAACAGGCGCTCTTACTAAAACAGGTAAAATTTCTAGTTTTGGAAGGTCATACAGGGTCATCTTGTGAGAGCCATAACATGAGTTCTAGAGATCCCTTTGATGCATATGATAGCTTGTTGGAAAGCTATACTCTTCTAGTTTCAGCCTATAAAGTTTCATGGAAAAATAATACTTGAGCTAAGAGAAATTAGCAAAATACTGAAGGTATGTCATTTCGGTGACTAGGAATTTCTGTAGAAGCAAAGTTCTCACTTTAGGCTATCATTTCTCAAATTTTGGAGTGGGAATGAGTTAATGGTGACCATAGAGGTGTTCTAGTGTCACATTAATTCATTTCTTGTGGTGTTTCATACATCAACAGTAAGGAATAACTACTCAGAGTAGGGGAGTTTTCCATAGCTGTGAGCAAAGTGAGGCCAAGCTATTTTGTATACATCTTCTCTAATAGAAAACACATGTTCATGTGGAAGAATTTGAGCGCATTCTTCGTATGTGAAGAAATATGAGAGATTTCATGTTACTGTGAAAAGTTAGTTAACAGTTATAGTTTTCTCAGTAAATGTTTTTCCGGTACTTCTATGAGCTAGATCTTGAAGTACAGTGTAAAGGTTTATATGAGATATAGCTTATCTTGTAGCTATAAGTCTCAACTATAAGTTGATCAAAGATTTCGGTAAAATGGACATGTACACACAGTACAAAGTTTGACAGGAAAATGACATCCAGAACTGGTGAAGTTTTTTCTTTAAACTTCAGATAGAGTTCATTCAGTGAAGTAAGTTTAAGTATCACTTCCTTAATTCATGTATACACATTTGAAGTAACTACAAACAAAATTGTAGTTGATTCCGGTAGTATTCCAGTACAGTTACGATGACATTCTGGTAACAATCCGGTGAAGTTCTGGTGAAATTTTGGTGAGTTTAAAACATAGTTTCGACAAAGTTAAGTGACGCAAAGATTGTTTAACTGAAAACAAACACAGTAGTGTAAAGACTGAAGTAAATCAGTTCAGAATTGAAGCTTAAAGGAAACGTGAAGCTTTTTGTAAAGTGAATTTTTGATGGTCACTAAATAGAGTTATAAGTTTTCAGTTTCAAAAAATTTGCTAAGCTACTGATGATTATAGAGGTATTCTAACATCACTCTAGCTTAGTTTCTGTGGTGTAAGCGAATTCTACAATAAGCGCTGCACCAATAGTGGTATCAGAGTTGAAAAGGTTCTGAAGAGGAGAAAAGGTTTCTCAGAAGAAGAAACGGAAAGAGAATTTGAAGAATTCTCATAAAGGAAGGTGTAAGCTGAGGTGATCAACAACAAACGGTGTCAAGAAACGTTCCAAAGTAATTCTCAAGGGTAAAGATTTGTAAAAGGTAAAATCTTTTAACATTACACTCACCGGAAGTAACAGAAACAAGAAGATCATGGCAGATCATATCTCAATTGATAAATTGGACAGAGATAACTATCCCGCATGGGTAATGCAAATGGAAGCTTTACTTATGAGTAAAGACTTAATGAAATATGTGACAGGAGAAGAAAAGAAGCCGACTTTTGAAGACGACAGTCAACCGAAGAAAGAAGAGTTAGAAGCCTTGAAGCTGTGGCAAAAGAAAGATGCAACTGCAAGAGCTTATGTTTACAATACTATTACATATCATCTACTACCACACATTAGAGGTCTGGAGAAAGCAGAAGACATATGGAGAGCATTGGAAGATCACTTTGAAAATACTACGAAAGCTAGAAAGGCTAGCTTATGGTCGGAGTTCACAACATTCAAGAAAAAGCAAAGTCAAAGCATTAGTGATTATGTCACTAAGATGAAGGACTTGGCAGACAGTCTTGGATCAATTAATAAAGATATTGAAGACCACAGGTTAATAGCGCAAGTGCTTACACGTTTGAGAGGAGATGAAAGGTGGAAACCTTTCGTACTCTCAACTGAACTGTCTTTAAATCATTTTGTACCAGATTTAAATCAGTTGCTTGGACTAATGCTAACGTTTGAGCAAGATTTGAAGACAGATGGAGAAAAAGGACATAGTTCGGCTATGTATGCAAAGAACAAGAAGAAAGGTGATAAAGGAAAAGAAAAAGATGAAGAAGAAGTGACTGCTCAAGTAAATTATGCAAGAGGATGAGGTAATGTCAGAAAAAAAGTAGAAGTAATACAAAAGGAAGAGGTAACAAGAAAGCTTGCTGGATCTGTGGATTAAGCAATCACTTGGATCATGATTGTTGGCATAATTCACAAGGATCAAACCAGAATGAGAACAATAACAGTAGAGGCAGAAGCGGAAGATATCAAAGAGGAAGACAAAGCCAAAAAGGCGGATATGGTAGAGGTGGAGCAAGAGGTTGGGGACAGAAACAGTCTCACAACACTACCTACTACGACTATGCAAATGATACGTAGAATGACAATCATACGAGGTTGATGATGAACTCGATAAGTACATCAGAAAATGAAGACCTCAAGGTATTGACTCTGGTTGTTCAAATCATTTGTCAAGAAATATAGAATTGTTATCAGAATTAGAAGGAGGCATTTCAAATCATACAGTACAAACAAGTGATAACACAAAACATAATGTAAAGTCAATTGGAAAGGTAAAGTGTAAGAATGGAGCTGATCTGCTAACAAATGTTTTGTATGTTTCAACAATCCCGAAGAATCTGATCAGTGTGGGTCAGATAGTAGAAAAAGGTTTTCAAGTCATTTTTACAAATGAAGGAGTGTTTGTTGAAGATCCAGAGAATGGATACAAACAGATTGTCCATGGTAAAAAGGAAGGTAGACTTTTTACTCTGAAAGTACAAGGGAATGTTGGTCAAGCCTTGATCACACATGGTGATGAATTATTCACAGAACTAGACCTCTGGCATAAGAGGTTAGGACATTTTAATGAAAAGGGAATCAAAGCTATGGTAGAGAAACAGTCCGTGAGAGGATTACCAAACATGAAGAACCAACATATGATTCATAAATGTGAATCCTGTCAGATGGGAAAAGCCCACAGGTTACCATTTCAGAAAAATGGTTACAAACACAATGGTGTACTAGAACTCATACATACAGACGTATGGGGGCCAACAAAAGAAGGATCTATCAGTGGATCGAGGTACTATGTTTTGTTTATTGATGATGCAACAAGATGGATAACTCTTTATGTTTTGAAAGAGAAATCAGAAGTGTTTGGAGTTTTCAGACATTTTCGTGCATATGCTGAAAGACTTACAGGACAGAAACTCAAAAGACTAAGGTCTGATGGAGGAGGAGAATATTTTTCTCGAGAGTTCAATGATTATCTATGGAATGCAGGTATCAAAAGAGAAATAACTTGCAGGTATACACCACAACAAAATGGAGTAGCAAAAAGAAGAAACCGAACTCTAGTTGAATTTGCAAGAGCGATGCTAAAGGAGAAGAATTGTCCAAATTATCTTTGGGCTGAGGCTGTAAATACAGCAACATATCTGGTAAACAGATTACCATGTACAACTTTAAATGGGATGACCCCTTATGAAGCTTGGTGGGGCAAGAAACCAACACTTGATCATTGTAAAGTGTTTGGATCAATAGCTTATGCTTATGTACCATCACTGTTGAGACATAAGCTTGAACCAAAAGCTGAAAAATATGTGTTCATCGGATATGATGAAAAGCAGATGGGTTACAGGTTATGGAGTCCTCTAACCAAACAGTTTACTGTTTCCAGAGATGTGACATTTGATGAAGGAAAGAGCTGGTATACAGATAAAGACATAGTATTGAAACACTTGAAGAAGAGATAAGAAGAAATGAAAAAGGTAAATCACAT
Source organism: Ceratopteris richardii (assembly GCA_020310875.1). Lineage (NCBI taxonomy): Eukaryota > Viridiplantae > Streptophyta > Polypodiopsida > Polypodiales > Pteridaceae > Ceratopteris > Ceratopteris richardii. The sequence goes on along the minus strand of CM035419.1, from coordinate 119,953,979 downwards.
ATGCAGGTAAATGGAGATGAAGATCATATGCGGGCAAGTACGTCCAGGATCGGATCAGGTATGAGAAATGAAGATGGATCAAGATTTGATGAAGATGTGTATTTAGATACACATGAAGAGTTTGAACCTAGAAGGTCAAATAGAGTAAGGAAACAACCAACAAGGTATTCCTATGACACTTCTTATTTGACTCAGAAAAACTATGCTTAGTTAGTAAAGGGAGATGAAGAACCTCAGAGTTACAGTGAAGCAAAAGTTAAGGAAAAATGGGAAGAAGCGATGAAAGAAGAGTTTAATGCTCTTGAGGAGAACAAGACTTGGGAACTTGTTCCAAAACCAAATGGTAAGAAAGTGATTGGAAACAAATGGGTTTACACAGTCAAGGAGCTTGCAGATGGAAGGATAGCCAGATACAAAGCTAGACTAGTAGTCAAAGGCTATGCTCAGACATATGGCATAGATTATGATGAGACGTTTAGTCTGGTGGCAAAGATGTCAACCATAAGGACATTGATAGCTATAGCAGCATCAAAAGGATGGAAGCTAAGTCAGCTAGATATAAAGAATGCATTTCTGAATGGATACATATCAGATGAAGTTTACATGGAACAACCTGAAGGGTTCGTAAGTTCCAGATACCCAAATCATGTTTGCAGACTAATAAGAGCACTCTATGGACTGAAGCAAGCTCCAAGAGCTTGGAATTACAGACTTGTGAAGTATCTAAATGATCTTGGATACCAAAGCTCAAAGGCAGATGCAAGTCTACTGACCAAGAAAACAGATGAAGGTATGATCTACATTTGTGTTTATGTAGATGACATAATAATCACACGAACCTCAGATGAAGGAATCAAAGAGGTAAAGAGACTGCTTGAAAAAGAGTTCAAGATCAGTGATCTAGGGAAGTTATCATACTTTCTTGGAATGGAAGTTACATATATAGATCATGGTATATATGTTTTGCAAGAAAGGTATCTCCTAAACATACTAAAGAAGTTTAATATGGAGAATTGTAGAGAAGCTTCAACACCGCTTGAAGTAAATCATAAACTCAGCAAATATGGTGGTGCAGAGTTTAAAGATATGAGGAAGTATCAGTCGTTAGTAGGAAGCTTAATCTATGCTACACTAACAAGACCAGATCTCAGTTATGCAGTGGGAGTTCTCTCACAGTTTATGCATTGTCCAAAGGATCAACATTGGATTGCAGGACAAAGAGTTCTTAGACATATTAAAAGAACTATAAAGGAAGGATTATATCCTTTTACATCAAATATAAAGCTGAGAGCATACAGTGACTCAGCTTGGTCAGGAAGTCAAGATGACAGAAGGTCAACACATGGGTATATGATATACCTAGGAGATAAGCTTGTAAGCTGGTGTTCAAAGAAGCAACATATAGTAGCTTTATCGTCAACAGAAGCAGAATATAAAGGACTTGTGGAAGCAGCTAAAGAAGTGATATGGATGCAGACCTTGTTCAAAAGCATGGGTATTGATCAAGGTATACCTATCATACATGGAGATAATATGAGCTCGTTATATCTTGCAGCAGATCCAGTATTTCATGCAAGAACAAAACATATAGAGATTCAATATCATTTCCTGAGGGAAAAGGTAATGGAGAAGGAGATTGAAATAGTACTCACTCCTATAAAAGATCAGATTGCAGATATTCTGACAAAGAGCTTAGATGGAGTAAAGACAAGCAGATTCAACGAAATGGCAGGTATAAAAGAAAAGAAGGATATATGAAGACCGGAAGATGCAAATTAGTGATTGAGGGGGAGCTGTTGAAGATTCACTCACTAATTATGCATAACGACATAAAGACGAAGGAAAACAGAAACAAAGTATTCAGAAAACCAAAGCCTTAGTGAAGGGACAAATTCACGTTTGTAATATACAGTGAAGAAACTTCCAGAATTACGGGATCAAAATGTATATAAGAGAGAGCATAGAACCAAAATTAGAGAGCGTGTGAGAATACACAGAAGATAGAGAATAGAAGTGAGATATAGAAGACGCCATAGATCGCATATGTAGAGATGAATAACAAAACCTGAAATGTCGGGTGTTCATCTGAGAGAGATGGTAAGGAATAACTACTCAGAGTAGGAGAGTTTTCCATAGATGTGAGCAAAGTGAGGCCAAGCTATTTTGTATACATCTTCTGTAATAGTAAACACATGTTCATGTGGAAGAATTTGAGCGCATTCTTCGTATGTGAAGAAATCTGAGAGATTTCATGTTACTGTGAAAAGTTAGTTAACAGTTATAGTTTTCTCAGTAAATGTTTTTCCGGTACTTCTATGAGCTAGATCTTGAAGTACAGTGTAAAGGTTTATATGAGATATAGCTTATCTTGTAGCTATAAGTCTCAACTATAAGTTGATCAAAGATTTCGGTAAAACGGACATGTACACATAGTACAAAGTCTGACCGGAAAAAGACATCCAAAACTGGCGAAGTTTTTTCTTTAAACTTCAGATAGAGTTCATTCAGTGAAGTAAGTTTAAGTATCACTTCCTTACTTCATGTATACACATTTGAAGGAACTACAAACAAAATTGTAGTTGATTCCGGTAGTATTCCGGTACAATTACGGTGACATTCTGGTAACAGTCCGGTGAAGTTCCGGTGAAATTTTGGTGAGTTCAAAACACAGTTTTGATAAAGTTAAGTGACGCAAAGATTGTTTAACTGAAAACAAACACAGTAAAGACTGAAGTAAATCAGTTCAGAATTGAAGCTTAAAGGAAACGTGAAGCTTTCTGTAAAGTGAATTTTCGGTGGTCACTAAATACAGTTATAAGTTTTTCAGTTTCAGAAAATTTGCTAAGCTACTAATGATTATAGAGGTATTCTAACATCACTCTAGCTTAGTTTCTGTGGTGTAAGCGAATTCCGCAATAAGCGCTGCACCAACATTTTCTACATAGATTCAGGTTGTTCAAATCATGTGGCAGGAAATGTGGCACTCCTATCAGATTTAGAAGATCCAAGGAATAAGCATGAGGTACAAACAGGAGATGATACAAGACATCTTGTGGAGAAAATAGGCAATGTCAAAGCACCGGATGGAAACATCAACCTACTCAGTAAGGTACTCTATGTCCCTACCATTACAAAGAATTTGATAAGTGTTGGGCAGATAGTAGAGAAAGGGTTGCAAGTCAGGTTCACAAAAGCAGGAGCATTTGTTGAAGATCCAAGTCAAGGATTCAGAATAATTGCAAAAGGTGAAAAGGCAGGTAGATTGTTCACATTTGAATTACAAGACACTAGAAACATTGTTCTCTTTAATTATGGTAGTGAGACACTCACAGAATTGGAAGTATGGCACAAAAGGTTAGCACATACAATGGTGAAAGGTCATTAAAGCAAATTTGCAGGGACCAAAGTGTACTTGGACTCCCTAATTTGTCAAAACAAAATATGATTTATAAGTGTAGTGCATGTCAATTTGGAAAGTCTCACAGGTTACCATTCATGAAGAAAGGTTATATGCATGGAGATCTCTTAGAGTTGGTTCATACAAATGTATGGGGACCTAGCAAGGAAGCTTCAATATCTGGATCAAGGTATTATGTCTCCTTTATTGATGATTGCAGCAGATGGACTATCCTATTCTTTATGAAACACAAAGATGAAGTTTTTTCATGTTTCAAAAGATATTTGGCTCTTGTGGAGAATCAAACAGGTAAATCACTAAAAAGGCTAAGGTTAGATGGAGGGGGAGAATACTTCTCCCATGAGTTTGATTCTTTTCTTCAACAAAGAGGAATCAAAAGAGAGGTAACTACAAGGTACACTCCTGAGCAAAATGGAGTGGCAGAAAGGAGGAATAGGACAATTGTTGAAGCTGCACGGTCCATGTTAAATGAAAAGTATTTGCCTAATTATCTATGGGCTGAGTCTCTATCTACAACCACTTACTTGATTAACAGGTTGCCTTCAAAATCCCTTGATGGGATGACTCCATATGAGGCTTGGAATGGAAGAAGAACAAGCTTAGATCATTGTAAAATTTTTGGATGTATTGCTTTTGCTCATGTTCCTTCACAGGTTAGAGGCAAGATGGATCCAAAGGCAGAAAGGTGTGTATCTATTGGATATGACAACAATCAAAAGGGCTACATGTTATACAACCCTACCAACAAAGGATTCTTGGTAAGTAGAGATGTAGTTTTTGATGAAAACAATTCATGGTATGAAGATTCATGCAGGAAGGTCAATTTACCATATGATCTTGAAGAAGATTTTCCAAAGCTTGGTAGAGAACAACCAAAGATTGAAGAACAAGTCACCTTAGAAGATGATGACGAATCTCAGATGGAAAAGATCAAAGCATGGAAGTCTAAAGGTAAAGCAAAATTACAGGAACTTGGACATGAGGCAGAATCATCACATCATGGCCTAAGAAGATCTATGAGGGAAAAGAAAAAACCAAAAAGGTATGGGTTTGACACCTCATTAGTAAGTAAACATTCTATCTACATAGCACAAGACATAAACCAAGAGGAGCCATCATCCTTTGAAGAGGCCAAAGCAAAATCAGAATGGAAGCATGCAATGAAGGAAGAGATTGAAGCACTTGAGGAAAACAACACTTGGGATTTGGTGCCCAAGACTTCATCCATGAAGGTAATAGGCTCAAGATGGGTCTATAAACTCAAGAAGAATTTTGATGGTTCCATTAATAGGTATAAGGCAAGGCTTGTAGCAAAAGGCTTTGCACAAACTCAGGGAATCGATTATGAGGAGACCTTCTCTCCTGTGGCAAAGATGCCTACTATTAGGGTTTTGCTTAGTATTGCCTCTTCCAAGAATTGGAAGATACTTCAACTAGATGTAAAGAATGCATTCTTGAATGTTTGGATAACAGAAGAGGTATATATGGCACAACCACCTGGTTTTGAGAATCAAGTTTATCCTGATTATGTGTGTAAACTTAACAAAGCATTGTATGGTCTCAAGCAAGCTCCAAGAGCTTGGAATTTCAGGCTTGTTTCATTCTTGTAGGACAAAGGCTTTCAACCAAGCAAGGCAGATCCTTCACTCTTTATTAAAAAGAGTAATTCTGAGGTCATCTACTTATGTGTATATGTAGATGATATTATATTGACAGGAAATGATGCAGATGGTATGAAGAAGATCAAAGATCAGATGAGAGAAGAGTTCAAGATAAGTGATTTGGGTTCACTTACCTACTTCCTAGGTTGGGAAGTTGTCTACAAAGATCATGGTTTGTTTCTCACTCAAAGAAAGTACATTAAGGACATGTTGGCAAAATTCAAGATGCAAGATTGTAAGATTGCAGGTACCCCAATGGAGGTCAATCACAAATTGAGCTCACATGAAGGTGAACTCATAGAGGACATCACATCATATCAAAGTCTAGTGGGTAGCCTCAACTATGCCACATTGAGAAGAGTAGATATATGTTACAGTGTGAGTGTGCTAAGTCAATTTATGCACACACCAAGGAAACCACATATGGATGCTGCCAAAAGGATTCTCAAGTATCTCAAAGGAACCATAAATGAAGGACTTTATTATCCTTATGCATCTGATTTAGGTTTGAAGCTATTTTCTGATGCAGATTGGGCTGGCTCCAAGGAAGATAGAAGGAGCACTTTAGGTTATCTTACCTTTGCAGGTTCAAAGCTTATTTCATGGTCATCCAAGAAGCAACCCACAGTTGCTCTCTCTTCTACTGAAGCTGAATACCGAGGTCTTGCCATAGCTACACAAGAAGCTATGTGGATGAAGACATTATTCAAAGATCTTGGATTGGAGTTTGGAACTCCAATTATTTATGGTGACAATATGAGTTCTATTCATTTGGCTGCTATTCCTATTTTTCATGCAAGGACTAAACATATTGAAGTTCATTATCACTATGTAAGAGAGAAGGTTCTAAGCAAAGAGATTCAAACATCATATGTGTCCACTCATCAACAATGTGCAGATATTCTAACCAAAGCATTGGATGGTACAAAGCTTTGCAAATTCAAGGCTATGATTGGTTTACAAGTAATCTTGGAAGATTGAAGACCTCAAGCATACTTGGCTTGAGGGGGAGCTGTTGGAGCAAGTCTATGACAAGCCTAAGTATTGGCTTGAGTCCCACAAAGTCATAGAAGAAGCTTTAAAGTGAAGACTATGCAAAGTTCACTTGTGAACTACCTCTTGTAACTTTTGAAGAGTTTACTTAATGTAAAAGTGAGAGAATCTTAAGTGGTTGAGTCCACTTGATCAAAAAGGGAAAGAGGAGCCACGAATTCATGATTTGTGGTAGGTAGAGAATCAAATCAATCACTAATTGATTGGAGAGTGATTGAGGGAAGTTAGCCTCCCAAACTCAACTATAAATAGATGGCAGCTTTAGTCGTGGTTAGAGAGACCTATGTGAAGACCTCCAAGAGCTGAGCTTTATGCCATATCAAGGTGTGATTACAAGGCACACATATGTATCAGTAAGTCCATTGTATTGTACAAGCAATATAGTTTCATTTTCATGATCATTTGAGTTCATATTTCCATGTTCTTGTGAAGTGTACTACTCACTGCCATATCTCTCAGTTCTCTCAGTCAGATTGCAGAGATGGTTTCTCTGAGCTTGGTGCATCATTTTCAATGATTTAACTTGGTAAAGTTATCTCTATAAGTCTAATATATGCTCATCAATGTTCATTTCATTTGGGTATTACAATCGTCAGTTATGTTCAGTTGAAGTCAACCTTGTCAGTCATTTTCACTTCTCTGTCAGGTACCCGACGTTTTTACTCATTTTGTCAGAGATGTTTCTCAGTGTGTACGTATCCAAATTCAATGATTTAAAGCTTGTTAGATTCAACTTACTGTCTAGTATAAGCATACAAATGTTCATAATAATTGGATTCTTAAATCTGGAGTTATGTTCATTTTTCTGCTCACTGGTCTCAAACTGTAGCAGCCCGTGAAAATCGGGATGATGTCATCAGTTGCTAAACATCATTCTTAGTGTGTGGTTCATTATTTTTGATGAAATTACTCTTGAAAGTTAGCTCTTTAAGTTATCTAGACTTCCCCAAGAGAAATTGAGCTAATTGCTGCTATGCTCAGAGAATTATGCAAAACACTGGACAGGTGTATGAACCAAAAATAACAAGTTCTTCACCTCTGAGCTAACTCCAACTTATCTGTTTTGATGTACCTTTTTGTGAGTGATCTTCCAAGGTACATAGGGTGTCTAATACATCCATTGGCAAGCTAAAAGGGCCCACCACATACTCCTAGAGTTCATTTGGCTGGTGTAGATCAAGGATTTTGCAACACCTCTTCATCTTCAAGCACATACCTATCCATCTCTTCACACAAATGAGGCAATTTTTCATCCTTTAGACATTTCATGTGATGATGTAGATCATTCCATTTATGATGCAGATTTACATGATGCACTTACTGATGAGGGAACTGATATAGAGTAGGCAAAAACTATGCCTAAATGGCTAGTGCAGACTTTGCGAGATAGCAAATTAGATGCATCTCTGTCATATTGTACTCGTTCAAGCTCCCGTAGTCTTCTTTTGCATGAGATTGCTATGCTATGGATGCCTCTAGTCTTTTTGATGAGGATGAGCTTGTTTCCTTTGATGAAGCACAAAATTCAAAAATTTGGATGGCTGCTATGCAATCAGGATATGATGCTATTATGAAAAATGGAACCAGGTCTTGGTCTTTATGTGACTTACCTCCTCACAAGAAGGCCATTGGCACTAAGTGGGTAAACAAGCTGAAGCATACGGTTGATAGATCAGTTGATAGGTATAAGGCTAGGTTTGTTGCAAAGGGTTATGCTCAAGAAAGAGGCGTTGATTTTGATGAGACCTTTGCTCCTACATGCCGAATGACTACTATTCGTAGCATCTGTGCACTTGAAGCTCATCATGATTGTGTACATCGATCGGACATTAAAACTACATTTTTGAATGTGACTTGCATGAAGAAGTATGTTTTTCAGCCCCATGGTTTTGTGTAGAAAGGGCATGTAAACAAAGTGTGCAGGATGGAAAAGGCATTGTATGGTTTGAAGCAAGAACCATGTGCTTGGTATGAAAAAATACATGCCTACTTAGTTGCACATGATTTTGAGAATAGTCCAACTGAGAGCACCTTATATGTTAAGCGTGCAAATGATATGATTTTGATAATTGTTGTCTATGTTGATGATGTGCTCCTCATTGGTCCTCATGAGAAGCATATTGCTGATTTTAAGGCTGATTTGCATGCCTCATTTGAGATGTTAGATTTGGGGCATTCACATCATTATTTGGGCATTTAGTTTATGCAAGTTGATGGCAGAATAACTTTGTGTCAAACAAAATATATTGACACATTATTGCTGCATTTTGGCCTTGAAGACTGCAAACCTATTGTCACTCCTACGAAGACAGATTTAGGGTTGAGTCTTCATGATGCTGGAGATGCATTTAATGTTGTTCTCTATCAGCATGCTGTTGGATGCTTGATTTACTTATGCATTACTTGGCCATATATTTAGTTTGCAATCTCACAGATGAGTAGGTTTATGCATTGCCTAAGTGTCAAGCATTGGTAGGCAGTTAAGCGCATCTTTCTCTACTTGAGTGCTTTATCCCAAGGGGGGATCACTACCGCTAGATTTACATGATTTTTGGACTTTGACTGGGCTTCTTCCTATGGAACTCGTGTGTCCCCCAGTGGTTTTTGCTTCATGCTTAGTAGCTCATGCATATCTTGGTTGAGGAAGAAGCAGCTTATTGTGGCCACTTTTGGTTGTGATGCTGAGTATAAGGTAGCTTTCACACTGAATTTTGAGTGTGTCTGACTCAGATGCCTTATGGCTAATTTGGGTGTTGTTCAGTCTTCTACCACCACCATCTTTACTGACAGTCATAGTGCATTGGCAGTTGTGAGGAACCCTGTGTTCCATGCTTGCACTAAGCACATTGAGGTGCACTATCATTATGTCAGGGAGAGGTTCTCTTCTAGAGAGATCTGTTTGGCATATGGGCCCACATAGGAGAACAATGCAAACCTTTTCACAAAGGCTCTACCTAGGGAGAGGTTTAAAGATTTCCGCAAAGCTTTGGGCTTACTTTCTTTTGTGGATTTATTCCACATAGCTTGATGGTTCCTTATACATGAGTGCTAGCACACACTAGGACCATTGGGGCACTTTTTTCCCTCTTTAGAAGGTTTTTTCCCTCGGCTTGTATATACGCCTATAACCCTAATGGGTCACTTATCTTTGTACATTATCTTGGTAATACATTTAGTATTGTGTGTTATACTCCAAGCTTCTTCTTCTTCCTTGTGCTATTGACATGCTTTCGTAGACCTCAAACTCCAACAAGACTCATTAAAAATTATATCACTACTTATTATCACAATGAGTGTTTCAAGATCACAATTAGTGTTGTAAGTACACCCATGGAGGTAAATCTAAAATTACAAAGGTACACCCATGGAGGTAAATACAAAGGTTGTAGGTGCACCCATGGAGGTAAATCTAAAATTAAGTGCTCATGAAGGTGAAATCATTGAGGATGTAACTAGCTACCAAAGTTTAGTTGGAAGCTTAAATTATGCTACTCTAACTAGAGTAGATGTATGCTATGGAGTAAGTGTGTTGAGTCAGTTCATGCACACTCCAATGAAGCTTCACATGGAAGAAACCAACAGAATCCTAAAATATTTAAAGGGAACAATCAATGAAGGCTTGTACTATCCAGATACCTTTGATATAGATGTTAAACTCTTTTCTGATGCAGATTGGGCAGGCTCTAAAGATGATAGGAGAAACACATCTAGATATCTTACCTTTGCGGTTGCTAAGTTGATTTCATGGTCCTCAAAGAAGCAACCTGTAACAAAGTGATAGGATAGTAGATGGTTGAACCACACACTTGATAGGTAGGAGATGGTTGAACTACACCCTAAGAGGTAGGGTTAGGAAGTAATCCTGAACCATGGCTTTTGGGGCAAGTGGTTAGCCCATCACATTCCTAACAAAGAGATTGTGAGTTCAATTCCTTACATTGGTATCAGAGCAATGATCGACCAAGGGGGGAAGAATGTAATAAAGTGATAGGTAGTAGATGGTTGGACCACACACTTGATAGGTAGGAGATGGTTGAACTACACCCTAAGAGGGAGGATTAGGAAGTAATCCTAAACCATGGCTTTTGGGGCAAGTGGTTAGCCCATCACATTCCTAACAAAGAGGTTGTGAGTTCAATTCCTTACACAACCCATAGTTGCTCTCTCACCAACAAAAGCTCAATATAGAGGACTTGTAAATGCCACACAAGAAGCTATGTGAATTAGAATCCTATACTCAAATTTAGGGTTGCACACTTGAACTCCACATATATTTGGAGACAATATTAGATAATTACATCTTGTCGCTAATCCTATCTATCATGCCAGGACTAAACATATAGAAGTTCATTAACATTTTGTCAGAGAGAAGATTATGAGTAAGGAGATACAACTCTCATGTGTATCAACTCATAAAAAATGTGCGGATATGATGACAAAGGCATTGGATGGAAGAAAATTTAACAAGTTCAAATCAATGATTTGATTAAAAGAGATCCTGAAGGATTGAAGACTCAAGCATCTTAGGCTTAAGGGGGAGATCTTGGTACAATTAGCAAAACTAAGTTCTATGCTAATGACTTAGGACTACACATCCACTTATTTGCTCACAAGAGAGAACCACATGTGAACTCATACTTGTGAATTTGAGCATAGTTACCTTGGATAATCGTAAAATCCAAGAGAATAAGGAATCTCGTGGGCTCTGTTGTCCTCAACGGAGACAAGACTCATGAGGAGTTTCTGAAGATAAACATATTACCAACATAAAGTATAAATAACATTAGATTCACATACGGAAATTGCTTAATGTAGAGAGATTGATCCTCATTTTTCTTCAAATAGACTTGGGACTTCATGAATGCATGCATATTTCGATATCACTATTTAAATATTGGACTTTAGTTTTTAAAATTTGCACAATCCTCTAGTTGTTCCATATAGATCTCATTTAAGAGACCTTCACGCAATAAGTTAGTCTTCACATGCATTTGGACTAGATCCAAGTTCTGTTTTGCAATTAATGTTGAATATTGGACAAAACATTTACTCAAACTCAACACATAATTGTTGCTTGGATCCCATTGCAACCTGGCATGATTTATGATCTGAAGAAGAATTGTCTTATTTAAATTTGATATTGAGAACCCATTTTCATGCTGAAACTTTCCTACCCTTTGGCAAAGATACCGTTTCCCAAGTAACATTCTTATAAAAAAAATCAACTTTGGAATACGGAAAGTCCTGCAAGTACTAAGCCCATTCATCTGTACTATTGTTCTTTCAAAGTTAAAACTCGGGGAGTAGGCACTTGTCAAACCTCCATTGAAATTAATAAAATATGTTTGCTGACAAAGTGATGTTGCTTTTGGTTGATGACAAAGGTCTTAGCCGCATTCTTTTGTAGTGTTGTTCTTTCAAGCTTAAAGCTCGGGGAAATAGGCACTTGAAGAACCTCCATTGAAGTTAATATATATGTTTCTTGACAAAGTGAGGTTGCTTTTGGTTGATGGCGAGGGTCCCAGCCGCTTTTTCTAAAAGCTGCGGCGGCTTTTCGCTTTTCTAATCCAAAGCCAGTCGGCGAATAAAATAAGCATGTCATGAACGAGAATCGATCATAATTGGAAAATCGTGAGTTTTTTGCCTTCGTCAAAAGCAAACGCAAAAGCAAGTTCTTTTTAAAATGCACGTTGTTTCCTATAAATACCACAGGCAATAAATAAGCTTCTTGACACTGAGAACGCGGCATTACCCTACACTATCGTAAAGTTGTTCGGTCTCGTCTACGTACGTGCCTTGGCACAACAGCTATGGCGCCTCAAGATGTTCACCAGCATAACGTCCAAAGTGACTGTCCTCCTTCGCTACCGCGTGCCACAACAAACCTCTGCATTGAAAACTGCGGCTTCTATGGGACCCTTGAGAACGGCGGCCGCTGCTCTGCCTGCTTTAAGAAGTTTAGTATGTCTAAGGGAGCATTGTCCAGCCGGCCTGTCCCCGACTCGGACGGCACGTGCTCACCTTCATCTTCTTCTCGATCTCTGATTACCTCGCGTTTAACTCTTGACGCCGCGCCTGTGGGTGCAGCTGAATATGAAGAGCCCCCTTTGAGCCCGCGGACCTTCAAGCTTAAGACGTCTGATGCGAACTGTGATGAGCTTCCTTTTAGCCCTCTGTTCTTAACGTCTACAGATTCTGATGCAGAGTGTTTTGAGTTCCCTTGTGGCTCCCTGCCCTCGAAAGCTTCAGTATCTGATGCGAAGCCAAACCGTTGCTATTCTTGTAGACGACGTGTCGGCCTTACTGGATTCAAGTGTCGCTGTGGAAATATCTTCTGCTCCGTGCACCGTTACTCAGAGGAGCACAATTGCACCTTTGATTACAAGGCGAAGGCTAAGAAAGAAATCGCTGCAAACAATCCCGTCGTGAAGGCACCTAAAATTAACAGGATCTGATATCTGTGTGGCACTTAGGAGCACCTTTTAGTCCTGCGATGCAGACAAGTGCATTGTCATTGGTACTTTGACGAGATATACATGATTTGGGCGCATCATGCCATTTACATGGCTCAGCAAGAGTCAAACACTCGAATTTCAATGTGTGGAATAAGTATCTCTGTTTCAAAAACTCAAGTTCCAATTCTTTGAATATAAATTTCTGTATTGATGTATCGGAAATGACCATCTGCAAACTCTATTTCTATTGACATATGTGTGTCACATTTGCGCTGATATTTTTATTCAAGGATATCAGAATGGGTTACACTTAATTGAAGAGATATAATGCACAATCTACATGTGCTCAATATTGTGCTTTGGCAATGAGCCCCGCAAAAAGTTAATGGAGTCTTCAATTACCTTCAATGAGAGAGATCCTCTTTCTGAGTTTTCAAACACAAGAAAGTCATGGAGATACTAAATTTCTAGTGGATAATCATTAATACTTCTTTTTTATCAAGCTTTATAAAGTCTCCTTTGCTCATCCTTTACAGTGGAAAGGTCCATTACACCTATAGTATGATTTAGATTAAGTCACAATAGTAGCATAAAGAATCTCAACACATATGAGGTTTAACTTTGTTCAGTTCATAAAACTTCATGACTTCACGTTTATGGGGGTGAATACTAACCATGAGATTATGAGGAGACTATCCATTATGGTCGATGTAAAAATATTGGGTGCTTGCATTTCAAAGAATAGGAGAATCTGATTACGTGGGAGACTTCCTATCAGCGACATCCATCAAATCAATGGTGAATTTAGACTAACTAGTGAATAAAAATTTGGGTCATTTTACATGTTGCACATATGAAAATAGGAAGACTACCATCTGACGATACGAAATCTCTAACCATGGGCAACTCCCATTGAAGAAAAACCACCAACCATGGGCTAATCCATTTATTGGGTGGATACATCAGACCATAAAATGATTCACCTATGATGGATGACCACCAAACATGGGCTAATTCATCGATTGGTTGAATCCATTCAATCAAGGGAGATTTCCATATGATGGGTCACACCTATCCATGGGCTAATTTATCTATTTGGTGAATTCATGCAACCATGCGTGACCAATAGTCATGGTCCAATGATCCTATTCAGTGAATCCATCCAACTATGGTTGAGTCCTTGTGAAGGATGACCACCAACATGGTCATTTGGGAAAGATCAACCTCGAGGATTTCACAATATGGGTGATCATCCTAGACTTAGAGCCACCGTCTTGTTCACGGGGACCTCTCGTTGCCAATAAGTACCACTCATTATCTCATAGATAAGAACTTGTCTATTTGATTCTATCCATTTAGCTCTTCACATATAGATATAGTTTATTGACTTTTAAGATTCCTCTTAAGATATTCTCCTTATATACATCATGGGAAACTTTTGAAAATGTTATCTCTTGTGTAGTATAGAATACGTACTCATAAGAAAGCTCGTGGTTCTAAATGCTTTAGTGTTGGTACATTTGGCAAGCCTTGATGCTTGACCGAAAGATCAAAGGTTTATTTCATATCATAAGCATGAATGTTCATAAGTCATACTTGTAAATATCTTGAGTTTAACTCAAGATAAATGTAAATGGCAAAGTTTGAGAGAATCCCATAGCTTTACGAGTTGTAATTCACAACAACCAAGTGATTGGGATCAAATTAATTAGGAGCCTAAAAGATAGGATTACTTTTAGGTGGCAGATTCCAAATTCAAATTCAAATTTATCTATAAAATCTCATGACATTTAGTCGCGAGATAGAGAGCAGAAGGACACATTGAACTTCAAGATTGTGGACACACTTAGTCCACACATGTATGAGTAAGCCTACAACATCTCCTTTGTATCATACATTCAATATATTATACATTTGGTTCAGATTATGCAACTATCTCACATTCACTATTACCTGCTGCTAGACTCTCATTTTCAGTGAACTTGTTTTGAGAAGTTCTCTACGTATACTTAATCTTTTGCTGTGATTCAACTTGGCACATGTAGCTTAGGCCTTCTAGATCTATGATATAAAATTTCACGCCATTTAATTTAGAGATCTTTGAGATATGTCCATTACAATCTGCCTATGTCTCTTGACTGTCATTCTCCTAAAATGTCGGGCTTACACCCCTAACTTCTTAAGATTGTTTCTCAGCATATACTCATCCTAAATTAGTGAGATAACTTCCTATAGAAAGCTTAGGGATCCAATTAGATTTTTCTTAAAGCTCTCGGGTCAATTGTAATCAGTGAGTGAGCACGGAATGAAACATTGAGCAGGTTACAATCCATAAATAGCAAGTTTTTACAACTCTTCAATCTTGGAAGTAGTCTGTTTTGATGCAACTATTTGAAGGTGGGTCTCCAAGGCACATTATGGGTCGAAATGCATATTTCGGAAGCTAAAGGTGTCTACTAAGATAATCTGAAGTAACATTGGCAGGTTTAGAGCAGGATTTGTGCAGCACCAGCTCAATTCTGCAGTGTATCCAACCATCTCCTCACAGTGGTATCAGAGCTATTATCAACTCAACATGGGAGATGGATTCCCATCATCAATTGAAAAATTGGATCAAGTTAATTACTCTGCTTGGTCTATTAGAAGGGAAGCATATCTACAAGGTCTAAATCTTTACGGTTACATATCTGGAGATGAGTCAATGCCAATACTTAGAAGCAAAGGGCAACCCACTCAAGAAGAACAAGAAAGGTTATCAACATGGTGCTCAAAGGATACATTGGCCAAGTCATACCTTCTCAACTCAGTTTCTGATTTCTTACTCCCACATATTAGAAATTTTAAGACATCACAAGAAACCTGGAATGCACTTGAAGCATTCTCTTCTTCAAGCACTAGAGCAAGAAAGAATCAACTATGGATGGAGTTCACAACACTCAAGAAGATGCCCAAACAGAATGTGACTGACTATGTCACTAAAATGAAGGACTTAGCTGATCAACTTGGAAGCATTGGAGAATTCATTCATGAAGAGAAAATTATGAGACAAGTGATCAATGGAATCAAAGCAGATGACAAGTGGGAACCATTTACTACTGCAATGGATCTATACATGGACATGCATGTATTTGACTTCAATACTCTAATGGGACAACTATTTACTCATGAAACCAAGCTTGTGAAGAACAATGGCAACTCAAAAGGTAATCGATCCTCTGCCCTATACACTGATAAGAACAAGAGTAAGGATGGTAAGGTTAAAGGCAAGAAATCTGATGATGAAGCTAGTACCTGCCAAGCTAACTTTGCAGGAAGAGGTAGAGATACAAGAGGAAGAGGGAGAGAGGAAGACAAGGCAGGGGGAGATTCCAAAGCACCTCTCCATGTGCCATATGTGGATTGACTAACCACACAATTGAGAATTGTTTCAAGAACCCAAGAAATCAAAGAGGAAGAGGCTTCAATAGAGGAAGCTATGGAAGAGGAAGATCAACCAACTTCAACAACTATAACAACAACTACAACAACTACAATAACCAAGGAGGCTATAGAGGAAGAAGAGACTACGACAATTATACTGAAGAGCAGGCACAAGAAGACTCACTTTTGTTAATGAATATGACCATGAGGCAAGGTAAAACAGATGAACATGTGTTTTATATAGATTCTAGCTGTTCAAATCATGTAGCAGGAAATGTGGCATTGCTATCTGACTTGGAGGATCCAAGAAACAAGCATGAGGTTTAGACAGGAGATGATACAAGGCACTCTGTTGACAAGATTGGGAATGTGAAAACCTCAGATGGAAACATGAATCTACTGAGTAAGGTATTGTATGTACCTACCATAACCAAGAACTTGATAAGTGTTGGACAAATTGTAGAAAAAGGCTTGTAGGTAAGGTTTACAAGAAATGGAGCATTTGTTGAAGATCCTCAACAAGGATTCAGAAAGATCACCAAAGGAGAAAAGATAGGTAGACTCTTTATATTTGAAGTACAGGATACTAGAAATATAGCACTTTTCAATTATGGAGGACAAACCTTATCAGAATTATAAATGTGGCACAAAAGATTAGCTCACATAGGAGAAAGAAGTTTAAAGCAAATATGCAGGGATCAGAGTGTGCTTGGATTGCCAAATATATATATAAGCAACATATCATATAAAAATGAAGCTCATGTCAATTTGGGAAGTCTCATAGACAACCATTTATGAAGAAAGGTTTCATTCATGGTGATCTATTGGAGCTAGTCCACACAGATGTTTGGGGACCTAGCAAAGACTCTTCAATTTTAGGATCCATGTATTATGTATCATTCATTGATGATTATAGCAGATGGACCATAATTTATTTTATGAAGCACAAAGATGAAGTATTCAATTGTTTCAAAAAATATCTTACTCTTGTTGAAAATCAGAAAGGGAAAAATTTAAAGAGGCTAAGGTCAGATGGAGGGGGAGAATACTTCTCCCATGAGTTTGATGCATATCTCCAAGATAGAGGCATCAAAAGAGAAATCGCCCCCAGATATATGCCAGAACAAAATGGAGTAGCAGAAAGGAGGAATAGGACCATTGTGGAGGTAGCAAGGTCCATGATCAATGAGAAGAAATTGCCCAACTATCTATGGGCAGAGGCTGTATCCACAACCAGCTATCTTATCAACAGACTCCCATCTAAAGCATTGGATGGGATGACACCATATGAAGCTTGGAATGGAAGAAGGCCTAGCCTAGAACATTGCACAATTTTTGGGTGCATAGCATATGCACATATTCCATCACAGATCACATGTAAAATGGATCCCAAGGAAAAGAAATGTGTGTTCATAGGTTATGATCTCAATAAAAAAGGGTACAAGTTGTATAATCCAAGTACTAAAGGTTTTATTGTTAGCAGAGATGTTGTTTTTGATGAAAACAACTCGTGATTTGAAGATGACTGCAAAAAAGTCAAACTACCTTATGGCCTAGAAGAAGACTTTCCTACAATTCAGAAGGTAAATAGTCAACAAGGTGAAGACTCAAGTGATTCTGATGATGATCAGAAAACACCAAGGAGGAACTTCAAAGTATGGAGCAACAAAGGTAAAGAGAAGATGCAAGACTTGAGGGATATTGCAGAATCTTCTCAACAAACAATAAGGAGATCAACTAGGGAAAAGAAGAAGCCAGAAAGGTATGGATCTGACACCTCTTTAGTCACTAAACACTCAATCTATATCGCTCAGAATATCAATTCAGAAGAACCATCAACCTTTGAAGAAGCAAACAAGAAAAATAAATGGAAGGAAGCAATGGAGGAAGAGATACAAGCACTTCAAGAAAATCAGACTTGGGACCTAGTTCCCAAGAACCAATCCATGAAGATCATTGGATCTAAATGGATCTATAAGGTAAAAAATAATTATGATGGATCAATAAACAGGTACAAAGCAAGACTTGTGGCTAAAGGATTTTTTCAGACCCAAGGGATTGATTATGAGGAGACTTTCTCTCCTGTGGCAAAGATGCCAACAATCAGAGTTCTCTTAAGCATAGTTGCTTCAAGGCATTGGAACATCTATCAATTAGATGTAAAAAATGCATTTTTGAATGTTTGGATCTCAGAGGAGGTGTACATGGCACAATCTCCTCAATTTGTTGATGATGTACATCCTGAGTATGTGTGCAAACTCAAGAAAGCTCTCTATGGTCTCAAACAAGCTCCTAGAGCTTGGAAGCATAGATTGATAGCATTTTTATAGGACAAAGGATTCAAGATGAACAACACTGATTCTTCACTCTTCACTAAGAAGAGTAACTCTGAAGTTATATATCTATGTGTGTATGTAGATGATATTATTCTTACGGGTAATGATGGAGATGGAATCAAGAAGATCAAAGCACAAATGAAGAAAGAATTCAAGATAAGTGACCTAGGATTGCTCACTTACTTTCTTGGATTAGAAGTTGTCTATACAGATAAAGGGATCTTCCTTACCCAAAGGAAGTATGTTAAAGATGTAATTCCAAAGTTCAAGATGTAGGATGCTAAGGTTGCAGGTACTCCCATGGAGGTCAATCACAAGTTAAGTGCTCATGAAGGGGAACCCATCGAAGACATTACAAGCTACCAAAGCTTAGTTGGAAGCTTGAATTATGCAACCCTAACCAGGGTAGATATATGCTATGGTGTAAGTGTGCTTAGCAAATTTATGCACACTCCTAGAAAGCCTCACATGGATGAAACAAAAAGGATATTGAAATATCTAAAGGGAACTATGAATGAAGGATTGTATTATCCTTATACATCTGATTTAAGTGTAAAGCTATTCACTGATGCAGATTGGGCAGGATCAAAAGATGATAGAAGAAGCACATCTGGATATTTATCATTTGTAGGTACAAAGCTCATTTCTTGGTCTTCCAAGAAACAACCCACAGGAGCACTCTCTTAAACTGAAGCTGAATACAAAGGATTGGAAAATGCAACTCAGGAAGCAATGTGGATCAAGTCCCTATATACAGATCTAGGGTTAGATTTTGGTACTCCATACTTATTTGGAGACAACATAAGTTCTTTGCATTTAGCTGCTAATCCTATCTTTCATGCCAATACTAAGCATATAGAAGTCCACTATCACTTTGTTAGAGAAAAAATAGCAAGCAAAGAAATACAATTGTCTTATGTGTCTACTCAGATGCAATGTGCAAATATGATGACCAAAGCACTTGATGGAAGCAAACTCAAGAGGTTCAAATCAATGATTGGAATGCAGGAGATACATATGGATTGAAAACTCAAGCATCTTAGGCTTGAGGGGGAGCTGTTGGTACATTTGGCAAGCCTTGATGCTTGATCAAAAGATGAAAGGTTTACTTCATATCTTAAGCATGAATGTTCATAAGTCATATGTGAACACCTCTTGTAAATATCTTGAGTTTAAATCAAAATAAATGTAAATGGAAAAGTTTGAGAGAACATCATAGCTTTACAAGTTGCAATTCACAACAATCAAGTGATTGGAATCAAATTAATGAGGAGCCTAAAAGATAGGATTACTTTTAGGTGGCAGATTCCAAATTCAAATACAGATTTATCTATAAAATCTCATGACTTTTAGTCGCGAGATAGAGAGCAGAAGAAGGATACATTGAGCTTCAAGATTGTGGACACACGTAGTCCACACATGTATGCGTAAGCCTACAACATCTCCTTTGTATCATACATTCAATACATTATACATTTGTTTCAGATTATGCAACTATCTCATGTTGACTATTACCTGCTGCTACTAGACTCTCATTTTCAGTGAGTTTGTTTTGAGGAGTTCTCAGCGTTAATCTTTTGCTGTGATTCAACTTGGTACATGTAGCTTAGACCTTCTAGACCTATGATATAAAATTTCACACCATTTAATTCAGAGATCTGTGAGATATGTTCATTACAATCTGCCTATGTCTATTGACTGTCATTCTCCTAAAATGTCGATATTACACCCCTGAATTCTTAAGATTTTTTCTCAGCATATACTCATCCTAAATTAATGAAATAACTTCCTATAACAAGCTTAAGGGTCCAATTAGATTTGGCTAAAATCTCTCGGGTCAATTGTAATCAGTGAGTGAGCATTGAATGAAACATTGAGCACGTTACAGTCCATAAACAACAAATTTTTACAACTCTTCAATCTTGGAAGTAGTCTGTTTTGATGCAACTATTTGAAGGTGATGATCGAAGGCACATTGTGGGTCCAAATGCATATTTGGGAAGCTAAAGCTGTCTACTAAGATAGTCTAAAGTAACATTGGCAGGTGTAGAGCAGGATTTGTGCACCACTAGCTCATTTCTGGAGTGTATCCAACCATCTCCTCACATTTAGATCATAGGTTGTGATAGTGTAACAAAAACTAACAACTTCCCTAGTCTCCCTCAATTGGTGGGCTTGAATTGCAGTTATGGTCATGAATTGGAATTTAGTGAACAATTTAAGAGCCAAGTGTAGCCTTTGTTGTTATATGGGAAAATAAATAGAGGGTTCTTAGAAAAGAATCTATGAGCCATATTCTAAGTCTGAGGCCAATAAAATGAAGTGATTAGTTTTGTAGGTTTCAACATTCATGCACCAAGAGACCTTATAAATGAGCATGATAAAATTATGCACCCTGAGTTTTGCATAGACTAAGGTTAGGTCCTAGAATCGGGGATACCTTTCTAGTTTATTTGGTTCAATACATCTCTAGTTGCTTTCAACATGAAATCTACACCATTGATTCATAATTTCATGCACAAAAAAAACACAAAATGATAAAGAAAACTAAAAATACAACTATGAGTATTTGTGCCAATTGAAATTATGGACTGGTCAA
Organism: Ceratopteris richardii; assembly: GCA_020310875.1. Taxonomy (NCBI): domain Eukaryota; kingdom Viridiplantae; phylum Streptophyta; class Polypodiopsida; order Polypodiales; family Pteridaceae; genus Ceratopteris; species Ceratopteris richardii. Next base: position 119,933,037 of record CM035419.1, on the reverse strand, counting down.
GCTCATCAACCTTAGAGTAAAGGAAGGGTGTTGTTAAAGCTAACAGAAACTTCAATGGATAGAACAAAATCCTTATCCATTCATGTCAAATGAAAAGCCACAATACAAGCCAAGGCTAGAGGAAGAGCCAAGGGCCACACAAGGGTAGGTGAAAGGTCACAAGAAGATCTATATAGTGATATTCGCATGGTGAAGGTGCAGACAAATCCATTGAAGCATGTGGGGTGAAGGGGATGACCTATGGAGATGGCCAAAGGAGTGTCAAGTCCATCGAGATAGAGAGGTGGTCATACTAAGAGCTACAAAGTTCATACCCCTTGTATGAAGAGTGTTTCATAGACATTTCCTACTTGTCTTGATTATTTATCCATGTGTAGACATACATCTAATTACTATGATTTGTTATTGGAAATATTTTCTCTTGTAATTTACTAGGAGCAATTCTCATGAACCTTTATTCTTATCATAAGATCATTGCATATGTAGTCTATTTTGTATAGTCTAATTGTGTGACCCAAACCAATCCATTTGGAGTGGTCATTCTGAAGCAATCCATGGGGACCTCTCATTGCTTTCAACATCCATACACCAAGAGACCTTATAATGAGACCTATGAGCGTGATAAAATTATGCACCCTAAGTTTTGCATACACTAAGGTTAGGCACTAGAATAGGGGATACATTTCCAGTGCATTTCGTTGAATGAATCTCTATTTTCTTTGAACATGAAATCCACACCATTGGTTCATGATTTGATGCAGAAAGAACAAACACAAAATAATAAAACTAGAAATCAAAAAATAAAACTATGTGTATTTATGCCTATTGAAATTATGAATTGGTCAAGCTCATCAATGTAAGATTAAAGGAAGGGTGTTGCTAAATCTAAAAAGATGGACAAAAGAAAAATCCTTATACATTCACGTCAAATGAAAAGCCAAAATAGAAGCCAAGGCTAGAGGAAGAGCGAGAGGCCACACAAGGGTAGGTGAAAGATCACAAGAAGCTCTATGTAGTCATATTCTCATTGTGAAGGTGAAAGTAAATCCATTCAAGCATGTGAGGTGAAGGGGATGACATGTGGAGAAAGCCAAAGGAGTTTTTAAGTTCTCCCAAGCAGAGAGGAGGTCATACTAAGACCTACAAAGTTCATACCCATTGTAGGAAGAGCGTTTCATAGACACTACCTACTTCTCTTGTTTATTTCTCTGTGTCTAGATATCCGTTTAATCAATATGATATGTTATTGGAAATCGTGTCTCTTTCCAAATGTCTCTACTAAATTCTTGTCAAATATTTACTAGGAGAAATTTTGATGAACCTCTATTCTTATCATAAGTTAGCCGCCTACATGTTCTATTTTGCACAGTCTAATTTCCTGACCCAAACCAATCCATTTGATTGGTCATTACAAAGCAAGTTGACAAAACCTTATGTGATTTGAATATGAGGTGTTGGATCAAATAGGTACAAACATATTGACTATCTATAGAAGGGGGTGAATTAGAGGGACCTAAGAGGGCCTACTCCTGTTTCTTGTAAAGATTTGAAAGTAAAATCTCACAGTTGACATTAGAGAAAGCTGATATCTATAGAGGATCACTCGAAGGAGCTTTGTACAAAGGAAAAATGATCAAGGACTCATCAAGCTTCATAAAGAGATATTTTCATAAACTCTATCATAGATATGGATGATTTGTGATAGAATGTTGAAGTTCTTGACATAGATAACTATCAACCATGAAGATTTAGAGTATCCAAGTATCTTATCAGCAAAGAAATCTAGCCTATTTTGTGTGGAGATGAAAAAAGCACTTGAGGTTGATCCAAAGGAACATAACAATATAAATTTAGAGCTAAGGGTCTTGAAGGAATGGGATGAGAGGAACAGGAGAGCTGTCTTGTTGATATCTCAGATAATCTCCAGCTCTATGATTGGGAATATTTCCTACTTTCACCATCTTAAGGATATATGGGGATTCATTGAAATGGTTATTCTACTTTCACAAGGAGTAGAAATATGCATCTCAAAAGGGAGTTTCATACAATTAAAAAAGCTAGTGCTTGACTACACCCTAAGAGTCAAAGAACTAAGGGGTTAGCTTGCACCCATTGATTGCAAGATTGATGAAAAGTACATAGCACAGATCACCCTCAGTTGAATTAGAGGGGAAGTAAAGTGGAAGAATTTGATAAACATTATCCTCTACAGAGATAATATTGCATCATTTGATGAGTTAATCCCTCATCTAGTAGCATAAGAAGCAGAACCGGGAGATGCACCAAGGAGCAAGGATGCACATAGCCAAAGCACACTATGCCAACAAAGGGAAGGGAAATAGAGGGAAAGCAAGGGCAAGAATCCACATAAAGGTATGATTTCTTATATTATTTGTAAGCCAAATCACATTGCTTCACATTGTCGGTTCGAGGATGGGAAAGTAGGCAAAAAGAAGGAGCCTCCTAGCCATGAGGCACCAATATGATAGGGGTGCCATGGACCAAAAATGGTACATAGATTATGGTTGTAGAAATCACACTTCATGCCAAGGAGATGCTTTCTGCAATATGTAGGTTCCAAACACTGAAGCTATGTAGAAATAGGTGATAACATAGAACACCACATAGAGCATGTGGGCGATATGAGATTCGTAGAAGAAAATTCTAAAAAGGTATTAAAACAAGTAATTCATGTTCCTTCCATCACTAAAACTCTTATTTCTATAACATTGGTGGTAAGAAAGGGATTCCAAGTCATATTCAATAACAAGGACTGCCCTTGTGAAGGATGGAGTAAAGGTCGTAGCTAGATGAAGAAGCGAAGGTAGGCTATTCACGATTGATGTTAGCCTCACCCATAGCTAGGTACATTATGTCATGTTTGGGACTAGGAAGATTGCAGTGATTGATCTTTGGCATAAAAGAATAGTGCATGTGAATATTTTTTAATTTCAAGAACATGAGCAAAGTAGGATTGGTGAGAGATTTATGAAACGTTGATGGCAAATCCATGAATGCATTTTGTGATGCTTTCCAACTAGGTGAGAAAGCTATAAAATCGAGGGCTGCAATTTATGATGAAATTAGTGCACTAAAATACAACCATACTTGGAATTATTACCCAAGAAGTAAGGCATGAAGATAATCTTAAAGAGATAGGTACACAAAGTGAGAAAACCACAGATAGAAGCCTAGGTAGGCACAAGGCTAGATTGGTGGCAAAGGGCTTCACTTAGACTTAAGGTATAAATTATGATGAAAGTCTTAGCCATGTTGTTAACAATACTACCATTAGGTCTTTGATATCCATATGTGAAGATAAAGGATGGAAAATCAACCCAATGTACATCAAGAATTCTTTTCTTAATGATGAGTTGGAGGAAGTGTATATGCCCGAACCTCAAGGCTATGCGGATCCACAACATATAGACTATGTTTGTAGGTTAAAGAAGGTTATGAAAGCCCCAAGGGCATGGGACGAGAGGTTGATGGATTACTTGAGCACGTGTGGGTACTCTCCAACAATGAAGGTCTTGTTTACTAATAGATGAGCTCCATTTACCTTTTCCCTTCTACGTAGCTAGGAAAGATTGATCTACAACATGAATAATGGACTTGTCCTTCCTAGATTGATCTTCATGCAACAGAGAGAATAAGTCCTCAAATGTTAAGGCATTTGGATTTTCTTTTATCATCAATCGAAGAGTAGAGGCAAAACTTTGATATGAATTTGGAAGACCGTTCAAGATAGTTTGCACAAGTGAACTGTCTGGCAAGACTTCATCAACAAAAATCAAGTGCTCCTTCAAATCTTTGATCTCTGTCAAAAAATTGTCCCTTGAAATTCCTTCATTCATGTGCTCACTCTCCAACTATTTTTAGAGGTAAGCAACACAAGCCTCATTTCTTGCCTGATATAAAGAGGTAAGTGTATGCCAAGCATCCTTAGCTATTTTGCAAGAGAAAATGTGTAGGATAATGGCATGTTTGATAGACAAATCTATCAATGCATGTGCCTAAGCATCTCTATCATCCCAACAAAGTTTCTCTGCAGTAGGTGCAGCAAGAACTACAACATGAACACAAATTTGAAGATCGTCATCTTCAATGCCATCTGTGTCACCTTCAATAAATATATTTGCAGGTGTAGTAGGTTGTTTTTCAACATCCTACACAATATTCCATACTCATTTTGTGACCAATACATGATGCAACATATATGTCCACAATGGGTACTTTGTACCATCCAACTTGTCCTCAATAACCAACATACAAAATACATCACTGCTTTTAGCGATGGCCATTAAACAAAATACCATGATGGAGAAAAATGGCTATAGCTAAAAAAGATGAACATAACTATCCTGTCAACTTTTGCTAAACCTCTAGCAGACTTTGGGGTGCTTGTATTGGCAAACCAAAACCGATATATATGTTTGGCACAAAAAGATAAAATTCCCTGCACTGGCACTATGATACTGCACTCTGATACCAAAACAAGCTCAAATCGCAATTTCGACACTACAAGGCAAAGCTATTTTTAACTCCTAATTGCCCTGAGTATGCTCGCCAATTTTCATGGGATTTTGATATTGTGACCAGAGGCATTCTGATGATGCCATAGATGAAGCAACGTCCTTCTCTAATACTAGTTTGTTGGAGTTTGAGGTCTGTGGAAGCACATGAACAACACAAGGAAGAAGAAGAAGCTTGGAGCATAACACACAATATTGAATGTATTACAGGATGAATGTACAAAGATAAGTAACCCATTAGGGTTAAAGGCATATATACAAGCCCATGAAAAAAAACCTCCTAAAGAGGAAAAAAAGTGCCCCGATAGTCTAAAATGTGTTCACACACATCACTACCAAAATATATCAACATTTCTCCCTAATGCAACTTTTGAATCTGGTGATGATTCTATAAATGTGCGATGGTGATTGTGGAAGTCCTAATTCCCACTTCTTTCTTCTTCTTAAGACATTTGAAAACCATATGATCCTAATCTCCACAATAAAAGCATAATCCATTATCCTTTTGAAACTTTTGTTTCCTTAGTGTAAGTCTCCTGACCTTGATGTTATCTGATTGCATGGGATGTGGCTGAGATTCTTCGAACATATATTGTTGAGGAATTGAGGTAAACTTATATTCCTCATCTTGAATAAAAGTCTCCTTCTCTTGCTTTCTCTTGAAAAAATCATATGATTAGTTGATCACGAATTCATTCGAAGTATTTACCTTTGGCATGTTTTACATGAGGTCTTTGATAGCTTCACATATTCCCCATCAAAATTGACTAATAAAATAGTCCTCATGCCATGTAAGATCAAAAATGATTTTTCTAAATTTAGATGCATAAATAGAAGTAAGTCTATTTCCTTTATGTAGCTTCCTCAACTTTGTTTTGACAACATGTGAACAATTGGTATCTCCAAAAGAAGATCTCAACTCTTGAACAAATGCCTTGAAATCATACAAAATATCCATATACATCTCAAGTATAGGTGCAAACCATGAAAGATTATGGGTGCATAATAGAGTTCCTATGCATCCTACTTGAGATGCATCATCTGGGAACCTGTTTGGTTGCATTCTTATGAATATCTTCACCTGTTGTAGAAATCCTTGAAACTTTGATAATGTTTCATCAAATTTCTCAGACATTCACTTTTGGACATGTCTTCATACTAGTTTCCAAAGATTTCTTCATGAATAATCTTTGTGGTGCCTGATCTTGATGAAGGTGGTCTCCAAAATGTTAGGGGAGCACTAGATTGCGCATTGGCAAGACTAAGGATGTATGTGGCCAAGCCCTCCTTATATGGGTGTTCAAGGGTGGTTACAAATTGAATATGTAAACAATGTGAAACAAGACCTGGATGTTAGAATCAAGTAAGTAGACACTCGATCTTAGGTTTTTGGCATGTTTTGGATGTAATGCATTAATTTTTAAAATTATGAAGCAATCTAGAGATATAGAGAATCACATGAAATCTAAGGTTTAAAATGGTTTCCTCTATGTCTATGAGTGCCACTAGGTAGTCATAGGGTACTCCTGAAGCATAGAACTTTTCTAATCCTAAACCTATACATAGATATGCCTTTGGGTCTACAATGGGGGCATCCTTAGGTGGAACTATTTATTTTCTCACCTTTTTTGATGATTGCACTAGCACCAGGTATCTACATGTGGTTGTATTTTATGAACTAAAAAACTATTGTGTTTTATCACTTCAAGAGGTTCAAGGTAATGTTAGAAAGAGAGATCAATTGATTGATCAAAGTTTTGTGTTCAAATTGATGGGAAAAATACTTCTCCAATGGATTATTTGACCTTCTATGCTCTCGTGGTTTCAAAAATGGTTCACTTGCAAGTCGATACCCCAACAAAGCAAGGCATCAAAGAGGAAGAACATATCTATTGTAGAATGTGTGAAAATTATGACAAATGAGACGGAGTTGCCTAGTTCCTATCATATTTATTTTTCAAAAAGAAAATCTAATTTTCGTAATAAATACGCTCCCCATTTCATTTATGCATCATAATACACCTTGGGAAACATTCTACAAAAATAAACTAGATGTATCAAATATGAAGGTCTTTGGATGTCTCTATTATCTTCTGTTTGTATGACCACCACATATAAGTTTTTCAAATAAAGAAGTTTTTTTAATAGAAGTAAAAATACATACATCGCAATAAACATCCTCGTATATGCGGGTAAGTTTTTTTTGAAAAAAAATGGAAAATAGAAAAGCTACAAAAAATGAGATCATTCAAAAAATGCACAGTTTACAAAAATATGTGGGTTTGTTCCCCAAACTTACAATCATCTGATATTGGTATTTGATCAATTCATTGACAGGCCATGCTTCACTATAAGCTTTTTATAATTTTATTCAGAACAATATTTTTTCATGAAAATAAGCCTTGTCAAAAAGCTCACGATCCACAATAATAAATGTGTATGTTTTGATTGGGGTTGAATGGCCTCCCCTTCTTTTCTCCCATTGCGAGTTGCTTGTATCCTTAACATGGATTCTCTACAAAGCATGCGTCTTGGTTAAAACTATCTTGATTAAACCTATTTTTTTTATCTTTTTATCTTGGTAGGCACTGAGTTTTGGAAAATCTTCTTGAAGATCATAAGGTAAGTTGACCTTTCAACATGAATCTTCATACCAAGAACTATTCTCATCAAATACTACATCTCTACTGACCAAGAATCCTTTGGTTGTTGGGTTGTATAATCTGTAGCCCTTTTGATTGTTGTCATATCCAATGAATACACACTTTTCTGCTTTGGGAACCATCTTGCCTCTAACCTGTGAAGGAACATGAGCATAAGCAATACATCCAAAAATCTTACAATGGTCCAAGCTTGGTGTTCTACCATTCCAAGCCTCATATGGTGTCATGCCATCAAGTGATTTTGAAGGTAACCTGTTAATCAAATAAGTGGCTATGGATACAGCCTCAACCCATAAGTGATTAGGTAAGTGCTTCTCATTTAGCGTAGACCTTGCAGCTTCAACAATTGTCCTATTCCTTCTTTTTGCCACTCCATTTTTCTTAGGAGTGTACCTTGTAGTGATCTCTCTTTTGATTCCTCTTTCTTGAAGAAAGGAGTCAAATTCATGGGAGAAGTACTCTCCCCCTCCATCTGACCTTAGCCTTTTTAATGTCTTACCTATTTGATTCTCCACAAGAGCCAAATATCTTTTGAAGCATGAAAAGACTTCATCTTTGTGTTTCATAAAGTATAATATAGTCCATCTACTGTAATCATCAATGAAGGAGACATAATACCTTGATCCTGATATTGAAGCATCCTTGCTAGGTCCCCATACATCTGTATGAACCAAATCCAAGAGATCTCCATGCATATATCCTTTCTTCATAAATGGTAACCTATGAGACTTTCCAAATTGACATGCACCACACTTATAAATCATGTGTTGTTTTGACAAGCTAAGGAGTCCAAGTACACTGTGGTCCCTGCAAATTTGCTTTAATGATATTTCACCAATATGTGCTAACCGTTTGTGCCATACTTCCAATTCTGTGAGTGTCTGACTACCATAATTAAAGAGAACAATGTTCCTAGTGTCTTGTAATTCAAACATGAACAATCTACATGTCTTTTCAACTTTTTCAATCCTCCTGAATCGTTCACTTGGATCATCAACAAATGCTCCTTCTTTTGTGAACCTAACCTGTAGGCCTTTTTCCACAATCCGCCCTACACTTATCAAGTTCTTTGTGATGGTAGGGACATAGAGTACCTTGTTAAGTAGGTTGATGTTTCCATCAGGTGCTGTCAAATTTCCTATCTTTTCCACCAAATGCCTTTTGTCATCACCTGTCTGCACCTATATGCTTGTTCCTTGGATCTTCTAAATCTAATAGGAGTGCCACATTTCCTACCACATGATTGGAACACCCTGAACCTATGTAGAAAACATGCTCATCAGATTTACATTGTGGCATGGCCATGTTCATGGTTAGTAATGAGTCCTCTTGATTTGAGTCTTCTGTGTAGTTATTGAAGTCTCTTCTTCCCCTATTGACTCCTTGATAGTTTGAATGGTTGTAATTGTTGTGGTTGCCATGGTAATTGTTGAACCTTCCTCTTGAATAGCCATAACTTCCTCTATTGTAGCCTCTACCTCTTTGATTCTTGGAATTCTTAAAGCAATTTTCAGTTGTATGATTATTTAATCCACAAATAGAGCATGCATTAGAGCCTTGGGATCTCCCCCTACCTTGCCTTCCTCCTCTGCCTCTACCTCTACCATGCCTTCCTCTACCTGCATAGTTAGCTTGATGTGTACCTGCTTCATCATCCACTTTCTTTCCTCTTCCTTTGTTTTCTTTAGACTTTCCTTTATCAGTATACAAGGCAGAAGATTGATTACCTTTGGAGCTTTTTCCATTCTTGATAAGCTTGGCCTCTTGAGTAAGTAGTTGTCCTAT